>JAVJIF010019589.1:0-54495 GCA_038442645.1 Agave tequilana | reverse complement strand
CGAACGATCGGTCGACCGACTAAACGTGCCACAACCCTGCCAGAGGATCAGTCGATCGCTCGGTTGACCGTCTTGGCCAATAATAGGCTACGGTCGACGTTGGTCGACCGACTTGGGCCAAAAATATATTTCTGACTGTTTTGAAATGCAAACTATTTTAAAAATATTTTGTATTAGCTTAAAAGATATATCAATGTATAGGCAATGAAATATAGTTCTAAATAGGATATAAAATTTTGAAAATTTTGAAAACATGTATCAAGTACCTAACATGCAAAATACCAATACGATAAAACTTGTATTTTTCAAAAACGTGTATTTTGTGTGTGTAACTTCTTGAGCATCAAATCTATATTCTATACTTATACACACTATTTCTTACAAGGTTCTTAGTGACTACTAGTGTCTTCAAGCGGGCTTCTCCTATAGTGACGTCAAGTGCTTTGAGCTCCAATCCTATACTTGAATATTCTTAAGTCTTCAACACCTTTCTTTAGAGGAAGAAAACTCATTGAATTTTCTTGAACTCTAAAACACACTTAAAAACTTGAACTTGATTAATACGATTGGTCACTAATTTTGCATATATATTTATCACATTATTATATTTAATATCAAATAAATCCTGTTATTAGTCTTATGCTTATTTAATAATGTGCAGGCCCTTTACTAATGGAGGTGGAAAAGAAATGAGCCCAAAAAGCTCACTTTAATTCTGATTTAAATTTTAGTTAAAGAGGAGACAAATATTCAGGAGATAGAGATGATTCTAGCTGAAGATCAATACATATCAGGGAGGATCACATCAAATAAATCCGGTTAATTCAGATTTATATGGATCCAAATTGGTTAGCTTGAGCATCACCGAAGATCAGATCAAAATCAGAGATCAAACAGGAAATCTAGCTGGACAAAAGGGACAAAATCAAACAATATCATTGGCCACATCCAAGCTGCGGAAACGCGGCCTGCAACCATTTGGTTAAGATACGGGGAACGTTTTGCTCCCCTATCTCTCACACCCTCACCTCTCCATTTCACCTATAAATACTGCATTGTTTAGAGGAAAAAAGGGCGATCAAGCAGAGAGTAGAAGTTAGGCTATTCTGTAGTTTGTAACTTCAATTTTTTATTTTTTTATGTAATTTTTATTTTATTTATGTAACTAAGAGGAGAGGAGAGTTTCATAGATGAATGAGAGCAAAACTTGTACTGAGGGTGACACCGGTAAAAGTAAGTCTTTTCTTTCATTGTTATTTGAATCAAATTGAAGTTTCTTTTCTTCTTTACTCTTGTTTTTGTTTGCTACCCTCTTCTATGTTTGTGATCCAAATGACTCCGATAGCCTCAATGTGCCTTTCCCTTGCAATAGTCGTTGATGGCTTATGGTGATGGATAACCATTCTTATGGTAGTGTAGCTTGCCCTTTCATTTCGTAGTGTAAATCAAGAATGGAGAAGATTCTATATGTCATACTTCACTCGCCTTCAAATAAAGGTACATCGTCGATACGGGTCAAAGGTACGCAGACGCCGAAGAGGTAAGTAAGTATTTTTTAGGTTTAACTTTCTTTCTTTAATTTTAAGTTTAGATCACCAATATTACTATCTCTCAACTCTATTCATTATTTTTCACTTTCTTTGTACAAAATCATTTTCTATTTTTCTCCCCTTCTCAATCTATCATTTTCTTAATAATTTAACATAACTTATTTTCTTTTTCTTTTAAAGAACTGAAAGAAGAACTTTTATATTTTTGTGAACTAAAGAGAACTTACAAAAAGCTTCCATCGCTAGTCCCTCCTTGTGGATCACGACCTGCATAGCTACTCGCTATAGCGGTAGTATTGAGCACTTGCACTTCTGTTCTGTATTTCTAAAATTCTGTATTTTCTGTATGCAAGTTCCAACTCAATCAAGTACTAAATAACCACATACATTTTTTTATTATCAAAACAAGAAACGGTGATTGTAATCTTGAGCCAACAACCATGTAATCTTCTCTCCTTTCTTTCATTGTTTCTCGATTTAAATCAAAAGTTTACTCTTCTTCTTGTTTTAATTTTACTAGTCTCTAAGGTGACTTGTAATCCAAATGAATCTAATAGTCTCGAATATGTCTTGCCCTTGCAAGTGCCACTGATGGCTCATGGTGACAGATATCTGTTTCTAATCATGTAATAGTTTAGTATTCTTTTCTGCTTGCATTGTTCTTTTGTTTGACTGATTTAGAATAGGAAAGATCCTATATACCATGTTGTAATCGCCTTTAAGTTAAGGTAAGTCGTCAATACAGATCAGAGGTAAAGCAAACTTCAAGGAGGCAAGTACTCTTTAGTATTTATTTCTTTTCATCTTAGTTTAGAAACAAATTCTAAAAATTCAATCCTCTTTTTAACTTAGTTTTTTTTTAATTAAAACAACGCAGACACCATCTTCTTCTATCTTCTTTTCTCCTCCTCTAATATTAACACTTTTCTTATCTTTTCAAAAACTAAGAAGAAATCTTTTAGCCGGTTTTAGTAACTTAGGAAGACTAACTTAACGCTTCTATTACAGTCCCTCCTTGTGAATCATGATCCGCATAATCACTCGCTGTAGCGATAGTATTGAGCAACCTAACACGTTCTTATTTTCATTTCCAAAACCCTACTTTTCTGTGCAGGTTCAGATTCGATCAAATTTAGTGTCGTTGTTGGGGAGAGACCATAAGTTTCTTTTTAAGTTTACTAATGGTTAATTCTTTTCCACTGTTTGTGTGTGCAGGGGTAGATTACAGAGATTTAGAAGCTGTAAAAATACATAGCAACTCTGTGACTTTGCCCAAGAAGGCAGAGCACCAGAGTCCACATACCTGTCGCGTAAACGCAGTCAAAGTCGCGTTTCCGCGGCAGTAGTGGTGAACTACTTATTATCTTTCTTATAGGTGCTTGTATTTCAAAATTCAGTTTTCTGCAATTATTTATTTCTCTATTTAACCTACTCTATATACTTTTCTAACCTCAATAGTAACTGATTGATTGCTAAAAAAAGGGTTAGACTTTGTATTTAGGGAAGTTTATCTAAATTTGTTACATTTACAATGCTGTTAAAGAGTGCTGGAGAAAAGGTATGTGTGCCTAGAATGTAGTATACGAACACATTCGAATTATTTATATTGCTTAAGTATTGCTTTTTACTATATATTTGTACAGTTGCATTAAAATGAATTAAGGGTTTAACCCATAAACAAGATAACGTGGGAAGTCATTACCCTCCTTAGCTCAAAAATTATCTCCTTACTCACTAAGCCGGCCCAACTAAAATTTGATAGACATTGGCCCTAGGGGCATTTCAGACTATTTAGAGATTATCCTAAAGAGGAAGTTGTTAGTGTTTGACTCTAGTCAAATCGGTGTCAAAGATTGGGAATTGAGAGACGAAACCTTGAAGAACAGTAGTTTGGCATAATTAAGCCTGTTGCTTGCACGAACATCTCCCACTGACCTTGCCCATACCTGACCGATTAACTTGTGATCAGATTGTTGCAATACAGCTCCTGTAGTCAGTCAACCAGTTAGGAGTCGTCTAGGTCTAAGGTCTGCCCTAACTTAGACTAGATTTTTCTTTCTTTTGTTTAATTATTTATTTGTTTGTTTTTTGTTTATTTTTTGAATGAAATGGATTATAACCACAAAATTTTCAACTTTCATAGTAATCCATATTACACTCTGATATCTTTTTCGGATAACACCAACTAGGCATTACATAAGTTTAACCGACCAAATATGCTGGATTGGTTTTATTCGAATCAACATATGCCCCAACCCTAATATTATGAACAAGATTAGAGTAATCATCACCACTCTTTATCGAGTCAGTGGGGATATAATTACCTTGAGTCATATGTGAAATCACCTAGAGGGGGGTAAATAGGTGATAAGGCTAATCTAAAAACTAAATGTGAAAATTAAAACTAATTTGCAACTACACTTAGTGCAACCAACAAGTGTAGCCGAATTCCCCGTGAAGGGCTCGGACTAACTACTCTTGATTCCTCTGAATAAGAGTTGAGGCGCTATATGAAGCTCTCGTGGTTAAGCACAAGTGAGGCACACAAACAAACACAACCAAGCATATAATATATGAATGAGCAATATGAATAGATGCAAGGCACAAATAAAAAGGAGAGAGAGTTAAGAGTCAATGGATCAAACGCAAACAACAAGATGTGTTTCGAGGTTCGAGCACCGAGCTCTACGTCCCCGCCTTCACCGAGAAGGATTTCTAATCCACTAACTTGTCCACCTAGGACTCCCACCGAGGGAACCTCCACGAGGATTTTGTACAACAACCGGGAGTACCGAACTCCTCTCTCAACCAATACAACCTCCACCGAGGCAATCAAATGGTCTACCGAAGACCGGAGTACCGAACTCCACCAATACAACCAAATCCACCTCACCGAGAGGGATACAAGCACAATCCACCTCTACCGAAGAGGGATACAAATACCAACCAACTCCACCTCATCAAGAGGGAGTAAACCACAACCTCAACCTCTACCAAAGAGGGAACAACCAACAAATCAAGGAGGGTACAACAAGTGGTATATCTCAACCACAACCAATTTCCTTTTACCACAAAATTAATGATCCTATAGAGGATAGAGGAATAGCTCAAGTGGAAAACAGTGTTTGGAAATCAAAAACTCAAGGAAAAACTATTGAGAAAATAGCTAGGATAAGAATACAATGAAGATCAAAAACCCAATCCCAAAGCTTTTCTTTTTCTTGAATTTTCCAAACCATTTTGAAACAAATAGAGATGAACTCTTTAAGCACCAAAAACCTTTTGAAAACTTGCTGAAATAAACACTAGGGAGTAGAAATTTTAGCTCTAAAATCTTAACCAAAAAACTCAAAGCAATGGGGTATTTATAGCCCCAATATAAAACTAGCCTTAGGCTGAATTCTCAGCCTGAGACGGTGCCGATCGACCGCCAACGGTCATATTTATGATCGTTGGAGACCTGCGGTCGACCGGCCGATCGACCGTAAAAAAAAGAGAGCAGTGCTCTCTGGTCCGGTCGACCGCCCGGTCGACCGGCCCAAGTGCCAGGCCAACGTGCACAGACCTTTGCACGTCGGTCGACCGCCCGGTCGACCGACTCTGGGTCCGGTCGACCGTGCGGTCGACCGCCAGAGCCTGGCAGAAGGCAATCTGGGTCAGAAAACTAGGTTTTAAATAATTTTAATAAATCCCATAAAACTTCTAAAATTCACAAAAATAGTTTCTAACATAATGTATGATATACAAACATGTGATAAAAATTTCAACACAATTATCAAACATTCTGAACCATTTTTGTGTCTTATAAATTTTGTCAAAAATCAAAACCTGTATTTTACCAAACTTGGATTTTCAATAGGAAATCTGATTCTTCTTAAAACTCATTTAATACAAAAACATGATACTTAAACACATTTAGGCATGTTGCATATGAACATAAGTCCAATATACATGAAACATATACATATCATAGTTTTGACTTTAGTTCAAAAATATGTTTTGTTAAAAATACCAAAACATAAAACACATGAATAGGCATATCAAAATAAGTTTGTCTAGGAAATGAAGCATGTATGTATATAGAACATATCTAATATACATTTAAACAAAGTAAACTTGTATTGATACTATCTATTCATGAAAACCAATATCGGTTAAACCAAAAACCGAAAAACGAATCCAAAACATGAAACGTGTGTGTATTGTGAACTTGAGCATATCACACTATTCCAATCTTTACAAATGGATCTAAAATATAAACTAAACTAGGATACCTAAGTCTTCTTGAGGAACTCCGTCTTCAAAGCGACTCGATCCAAAACGTGATCCACCGAGCTTGACTCCAACGAGTGCTAAGTATGATCTTGTTGCTCGGGCTCTGGAATCACCATGTGAAATGCTTCAAAACTCCTTGTTGAAGCTAATCACCAACTAATATCTTGGTTAATGATCTGAAACTAAACATCACAAGATTATTAGTAAATATAACTACATGAGTTAATCATCATCAAAACTAGAGTGGAAGGCCTCTGGGCCAACAATCTCCCCCTTTTGATGATGACAAAACTCATGGAGTTATATATGCATGGATTAAAGTTAAGCTTCAAAGAAGCTCCCCTTTAACTCATGCATCTCAATAAATAATCAAATATGCAATGAATGTTCATAAACATGTATGCATCAACATGCATAAAACACATAAATTTTCAAAACATGCTCTTGATACCCATTAATAAAACAAATAAATTTCAAAACAAACTCTTGATACCAATTGCAAAACAAAACTAATGATTCCTTTTACAAGCTTACCAATTGCAAAACAAAACTAATGATACCTTTTACAAGCTCTTGATACCAAAAATAAACATGTTCTTTAAATAATGCTTTTGATACCAATTAAACTTAATAAAAACATAAAACATGCATACAAAAAGAACATGCATATAAACTCAAAATCTTCTCCCCTTTTTTGTCAATCATCAACAAAGGGGTTAAAAACAAAACAAATAAAACATATTCTTCTCCCCTTTTTGTTCAAAACAAAGAATCAATAAAGGGTGAATCAAAAACAAAATGTTCTCCCCTTTTTGTCTAAAACAAAAACGATATCAATGAGGGGTTAAATCAAATATGATACCAATTAAAAATGTGTCAATGAAGTGCATATGGTACCAATTAAAAGTGAAACTATACTAATTGAAAAACAAAAATCTTGATACCAATTGATAAGTAAACAAATATCATATCAATTGTAAATAAACAATCTTGATACCAATTGAAATTAAACATTACAAATTTTGAATTTCTAAACATAAATCTTGATACAAATTGAAATTATTATTCTTTTTAAGCATATGATATTAAATTGAAACTATTATTTTCTATCATAAAGTAAGGGAGTGGAATACAAAACCAATAGTAAAACAAAATACCAATTGAAAGATAAAATACGAGTTTCTTCCCTTTTATGAAATACCAACTAAAACTATGCATAAGCTTGTATTAGCATACCAATTGAAAACTAATCAATTGAAACATAAATAAAACTCAAGTTTTAGCATAAACAAGATTTGTGCTCGACAATATAGGAATATAGGAAGCACAAATAAAACACATATGTATGAAAAGTTTGATACCAATCGAAATTGATACTATTGAAATGAAAGCATACATACATAAAAATATATGAGTATACAAGAAATGTCAATATTGATACCAATTGAAAGAATCCAATGATACCAATTGAAACAACAATAATATCAAGTGTATATCTCATATAACCTATCCTCCTAACTCATGCACATGCTTAAAATGATTTTCAATGTAAAGCATACATAGGCATGGTCTCCCAACCAACCGCCCGTTGAAGGTAGGGTTTTCAAAAATAGGTTTTAAAATATAGTATGTTTGAAAATCTCTACCATAGTGAAGAATACGAACTAGTTAAATGGAAAAACTTTTAAACTAGTACGAAATCCTTAAGTAAGGAATAAAACAAAATTGTTTTTCATGAAACATATGTAAATCACATGATCACTAAACACTCAAAGTCCATAAGCCTATATCATACTCATGAAAACACAATCATGAGAAACATAATAAAGTGAGGGAACAAGTGTAATGTGAAACACACAATCATGAAAATATTCAATTAAGCTCCATTGAAATTCCTTAAAAAACATGAAAACATGAAACACCAAAATTTTCATTAAACAATCTATACTTCAAGGTATATGTATGTATTATACAAACTAAAGTATACATACATATCCAAACACAACGAGTCCACAAAGATGTATGCATGAAGGTACGTGGCTCAAAAGGATGTATATGCATAATCAATAGTTTGGACAAGATAGACATATACATGAAGTTAAACATATAATCATAAAACATGTCCAAAAAGGGAATACAAGTTTAAAATGCATGAATCATCAAAACTAGACTATACTAGCACATCTAATGGGTACAAAAGAGCGTTCAAGCACAAACATATAATGATCTATTTGTGGCCCACTATATGTACAGTGTATATCCTAGTTTTAATGAAAACTAACATTTAAACATGTAATCAAAACATGAAGCATAAAACGAGACATAAATCATCATGATAAACAAAGATACGATCATTATGTAAATCCACATGCTATTAAAGCGATGATATACATAATAGCTAAACAATGATGAGAACACAACATATGGGTCCATCTAAACATGGGTGATCTCAAAAGCTATACATGCATGTCAATGGTCTAATAATCATAGTATTTAACATACTAATCAAAAATATGAAGCATCAAAACAAAACATCATAAACATCCATATGATCATTATGTATATGCATGTGCATTAGATCTAGAGCATACATATTAGTTAAAAACAAGATGAGAACACATAGATATAAATTCATATAAGCAAGAAGTGTCTCAAGTAATTAAACATGTATATTACTAATCTAATAAACATGGTATAAGCCATAATGAACAATAAACCATGGCATGCTATAAATTGATGAACATGAAAAACATGCAAATATAAACGGGAGTTAGAGATTGATACCAAAACCGATGAGGGCACCTCTCTAGTTCTCCAAACTAATGGTGGTCCTCTCTACCAAACTCTCCTTGAAAGTGAAGCATCCAAATTGTTTTCTTTAAGCACGGAACGCATCCACTTCAAGGCAACAATATTCTCACGTTATGCGACAGCCCACACCTACATCAAAAATCATGGGGGTGGTCTTTGGTACCCATATTCTTTTGGGTCCATAGGGGTTAGTACCTTTCCTAACCCAAATAAAATTATTTGCTAAATTTCATCATGTATACGATCATAGCAAAATCTAGCAAGGTGGCCCTTACGACCACAATGTGTACAAGTGTACACATGAGCGTACATAGTGTTAGATTGTGTCCGTGAGGAGCATGTGTATGTCGTGTATGGTGTGCATGCAATAATGGAACTTGTTTCTTTCGAACCAAGGATTCAAGCATGTATAGTTCATGGCACAATGGCTCAAAGTGGAGCCCAAACAATCAACACTTTTCTTCAAAACATTATATCATTTTCAATACTTAAAGATAAAGTGGAGCATGCAATAGGTGTGCTAGAAGAAGAAGCTACACTAGCATGGCAAACATGAGTATCTATGTCATTTTTCAAAGATTTATTTTATTTAAAACTAAATATAATTCTTTTGAAATAAAATCAATTCATTTTTCAAAGAATTGCTATCTTTTAAAATAACATCTAATTTTGAAGATAAATCTTCATTATTTTTCAAAACATCATCACAATCATTTTTGCTTTTCAAAAATTCATTTCCTTTAGGGCAAGTTCTAGTTGAGATTTAAGTGAGTCACGTTCACTAGCAATCTCTTCCTTCTCTTGCAAAGTCAATTCAAAACTTGAACACAAATCCTTCATTTCTTCTTTAGATCAAAGTCTTCTTTTTCAAAAGTTCATGTTTTTCAAGAATTTTTCAAGCTTTGTAGCAAGTTCTACATTCAAGGTTTGAACTTCTAAACACCCATAGCAATAAGAACTAGAGCTATCATCTAGTTGAGATTCCGATTGTATCTTAAGGGAGTCATTCCCTTGGACCATGAGGCAATGCTCGTTGGACTTATCTCTCCTAGATCTCCTTATCATGTTGATTATCTTTGGTAGCTCGGAAGAAGTCAAAATGCTCCAAACTGCAAAAGCCGAATCATAATGAGCAAATACATGTAATAGATCTTTATCAAAAGATGCTCTAAGTGTCTTAAGGGCTAATGCACTTGCCTTTTTATGCTTGCTATCATTTGGGTAGGATTCTTTAGTAATGGCTTGATAAACTTTAAGTCCTAGGGTTTTCAAATGACAACTCATCTTGGCCTTCCAAATATCATGTCTAGAAATATCAAACATAGGAGGGCAATCCATGAGTGCAAACTAAATGTGTGCAAATGAAAATGCAAATGAAGATTAGCAAACCAAGATCTCACTCTTAGGTGGTTAAACCTAAATATCAGGAGCGTAGGCTCTGATACCAATTGAAATCACCTAGAGGGGGGGTGAATAGGTGATAAGGCTAATCTAAAAACTAAATGCGAAAATTAAAACTAATTTGCAACTACACTTAGTGCAACCAACAAGTGTAGCCGAATTCCCCGTGAAGGGCTCTGGACTAACTCCTCTTGATTCCTCTGAATAAGAGTTGAGGCGCTATATGAAGCTCTCGTGGTTAAGCACAAGTGAGGCACACAAAAAAACACAACCAAGCATATAATATATGAATGAGCAATATGAATAGATGCAAGGCACAAATAAAAAAGAGAGAGAGAGAGAGAGTTAAGAGTCAATGGATCAAACGCAAACAACAAGATGTGTTTCGAGGTTCGAGCACCGAGCTTTACTCCCCGCCTTCACCGAGAAGGATTTCTAATCCACTAATTGTCCACCTAGGACTCCCACCGAGGGAACCTCCACCGAGGATTTTGTACAACAACCGGGAGTACCGAACTCCTCTCTCAACCAATACAACCTCCACCGAGGCAATCAAATGGTCTACCGAAGACCGAAGTACCGAACTCCACCAATACAACCAAATCTACCTCACCGAGAGGGATACAAATAAATCCACCTCTACCGAAGAGGGATACAAATACCAACCAACTCCACCTCACCAAGAGGGAGTAAACCACACCTCAACCTCTACCAAAGAGGGAGCAACCAACAAATCAGGATGAAAAACACCTAGAGGGGGGGTGAATAGGTGTTAGTGCTAATCTAAAACTTAATGCAAAACTAAGTGCGCTAAATGCGGAAGCTAATGTAAATTATGCACAAACTGATACAATACAACAAGTGTAGCCGAATTCCCCTTTCGAGGCTCTGGACTAACTCCCCTTGATTCCCCTTGAAATGGGTTAAGGCGCTATGTGAAGCTCTTGTTGGATGAGTATAAGTTGGGCACACACACACAAGCAATCCAAGCAATGTGCACACACAATCAAGCCAAGAAATCAAGGATATAGCAATATGGATTATGCAAGGCACAACACAAGCAAAAAATATGATATGACAAGATGAATTATGCTCAACACAAGCAAATATGATATGAATGAAGTATGATGCTTTGCACAAATGTAAAGAGAGAGAGTTGGAGAAAAGTGGATCAAACGCAAACACAAAGATATGTTACGAGGTTCGAGCACCCTTGCTCTACATCCCCGCCTACACCACCGTGTAGGATTTCCAATCCACTATACCGTCCACCGAGGACTCCCACCGAGGGAACCTTCACCGAGAAGGATTTTACAACAATGGAGTACCTAACTCCTCTCTCAAACAACCACCTCACAACCGAGGGGTAGGCCCGTAGCCAAATACAACAACAACAACCACCAATACCTCTACCGAAGAGGCTCACAACCAATCTCAATCACCTCACACTTGAGGGATACAAACCTAACACCCGATTACCTCTACTGAAGAGGGATACAACAAGAATAAGGGTGTACAACTTAGAGGTTACAACAACAACCTCAAAACTCTCTCTTTTTTTCTCTTTTCTTTTCCACAAAAACAAGATCCTAAATAGATTAGGATAGATGATAGCTCAAGTGTGAAAAACTAGGTGTTTTTGGAAACAAGCAACAAAGAAAAAAACTACTTGGGAAATCTCTTGTAAAAGATAGAAAATGCAAGATCAAATCAAAATCCCAAAATCTAGTTTTCTTTGATTTTCCAAAAACCTAAAATAATGAAGATGAGAAGTTTTAAAGCCCACAAACTCTTTTAAAACTCTTTTAAACACCTCAGAAAACTAGAATTTTTTCTCTTAAAAAACTTGGCCAAAATCCCCAAAGAGATGGGGTTTATATAGGCCCATCAGAAAACTAGCCGTTAGGCTGAGCTGGCAGCCTGACAGGCTGCCGGTCGACCGACCCGGTCGACCGCCAACGGTCAGAAATATGACCGTTGGGCAACTGCGGTCGACCGGCCCGGTCGACCCAACCAAACAGAGAGCAGAGCTCTCATCCCGGTCGACCGGGACGGTCGACCCAAACAACCCGAGAGCCGAGCTCTCAGACGGTCGACCGGCTCGGTCGACCTTTTTGTGTCTGCCCAGACGTGCACATCTGTGCACGTCGGTCGACGCTACGGGTCGACCGGCTCTTGTGCGGTCGACCGTCCGGGTCGACCGACCAGCCTGTCAGCACAAAAAAGACAGAAAATCTGGAAAAAATGTTTTATAAAAATCTTTTATCTTTTCTGAAAATCCCATAAAACTTGTTTTAACATTTTATATTGAAACACAAACAAGTGATAAAAATTTCAAGACATATATCAATCATATCAATTCATTTTTGAGTCTTGCAAATTTTATCAAAAACAAAACTTGTATTTTTATCAAACTTGATTTTTCAATAGGAAATCTGATTTTCCTAAACTTATAGAAATACAAAAACATGATATTTGAACATTATTAAGCATGATGCATATGGACATAGGTCTAATATACATTCAACAAATATATCATAGTTTTTGTCTTTAACTTCAAAAATATGTTTTATACCAAAACATAAAACTACATGAATAGGTATGTCAAACTAAGTTTGTATAAGTCATATGAGCATGTATGTATATCTAGAACATATCTAATATACATAGAAATAAAGTAAACTTGTTTTGATCAAACTATTCATGAAAACCAAAATCTAAATCATGAAACGTGTGTGTTGTGCACTTGAGCATATCAACTATACTAAGCTTTACAAATGGATCTAAAACACACTATCTAAACTAGGATACCTAAGTCTTCTTGATGATCTTCATCTTCAAGTAGACTTGCTCCAAAACTCCATCCATGGGCTAGGCAATGTATGATCTTGAAGCTTTGGCCCTGGAATCATCATGAAAGGCTTCTACACACCTTGTTGAAGCTAATCACCAACTAATATCTTGGTTAATGATCTGAAACTTAAACAACACAAGATTATTAGTAAACATAACTACATGAGTTAATCATCATCAAAACTAGAGTGGAAGGCCTTTGGGCCAACAATCTCCCCCTTTTTGATGATGACAAAACTCATGGAGTTATATATGCATGGATTAAAGTTAAGCTTCAAAGAAGCTCCCCCTTAACTCATGCATAAACAAATAAATAAAATATATGCAATGAATGTACATAAACATGTATGCATCAATATGCATAAAACACAAACACATGTTCTAGAAGCTCTAGTTACCAATTAAATTAATAAAGCATTAAAAACAAAAACACTAGATGCTCTAGATACCAATAAAAACTTAAAACTTACCAATAAAACTTAATATATGCAAAAACATAAGTATGCATATATAAAAGCATGTTAGACTCTCAAATAATTCTCCCCCTTTTTGTCAATCATCAACAAAGGGGTAAACAAAGCAAAATCAAATCACACAAATTTTGCTCCCCCTTTTTGTCAAACAAAAAGATCAAGAAGGGGTTATTATAAACAACATGATATCAATAGATAAATATGTCAATGAAGCATGTTGATATCAATTGAAAATAACCAAAGATCAATAGATGTTATATGCTATATATATTCATGAAGAGGAAGACGCTAAGTTAGCTTCCCTACACATATGCATTACATGAAAGAGGGATGTTAAGCCCTAATTCACATAACACACATTATGTAATGTATAAGAGGAGATGTGAAGCTCCCCCCACACACGTGTACCACATAACGAAGAGATGTTAAGCTCTTCAATACAAGTTACACTCATCATGAATCTATATGCATATAGTCAATACAAATCAAAACTTTTGTATTTTTCTAAAAAAAATTTAGATACCAATTTAAAGTAAAAACACATGAAACATCTTGATATCAATAATAAATTTTAAATGTCTAAATAAAATTTTGATACCAATGTAAATAATTTTCATATTAAACATACGATACCAAAATGAAATTTTCAATCATAAAGTAAGGAGTGGGAAACAAATACCAATTTAAGAGTCACCAATTGAAAGACAAAATTGAATTTTCTCCCCCTTTATGAAATACCAACTAAAAAGATGCATGGGCTTGATACCAATTTAAAAGTAATCAATTGAAACAAAATGAAGCTCAAGCACTAGCATAAACAAGATTTTGTGAAAAATTTATGTCTCAAGCACAAATAAAACAAGTGTATGTGTATGAAATAGAATGAGTACCAATCACCAATAGATGATACCAATTGAAAAAATATACATACACAATAAACATATGAGTATACACAAAGATCAAAAACTATACCAATTGAAAGAGTTCAATGATACCAATTGTCATAACAATAAAAGCATGGTATAACTCATATTACTACATCCCAATCATGATTCAAGTTTTAAATGATTTTCATTTTAAAGCATGCATGAACATGATCTCCCATCCATCCTCCCATGGAAGGTAGGGGTTTTCAAAAATAGATTTGAAAATGTAGTTTTGTTTGAAAATCACTACCAAATTGAAGAATACGAACTAGTCAAAATGAAAAACTTGCTAACTAGTGCGAAATCCTTCAAGTAAGGAATAAAACAAAATAGTTTTTCATGAAATAAGACATCCACATGAAAATCAACACTCTAATCCAATTTAGCATAATTTTGACTCATGAAAACAAAACATGAGCAAGCAATAAATGTGAGTGTACAAATAAAGTGTGAATATCATAATCATGAAAATTTTCAATTAAGCTCAATTATTCCTTAAACATTGAAAACACGAAGATCATCAAAACTTATTTAATCTTCATGGCATATGTATGTCTAATACAAACTAAAGTATACATACATATCCAAAACACAAAGAGTCCACAAAGTGTATATGCATGAAGGCACGTGGCTCTAGGATAATCATGTATATCTAATGTTTGGACAAGATAGACATATACATGAAGTGAAAAACTCACAATCATAAAACAAATCCAAAATGGGAATACAAGTTTAAAATGTATGAATCATCAAAACTAGACTATACTAGCACATCTAATGGGTTCAAATAAGCAATCAAGCTCAAACATATATAAATTTATTTGTGGCCCACTATATGCACAAGTATATAACTAGTCTTAATGAAAACTAACATCTAAACATATATTCAGAACATGAAGCATCAAAAACAAATATAAAAATCATCATGATAAACAAAAACATGATTATTATGCAAATTCACATGTTATTAGATTCATGATGTACATTATAGCTTAAACAAAAGTGAGAACACTAAGTATGGGTTCATGCAAGCATGTGTGTCTCAAATACTATACATGTATGTCAAGGATCTAATAAACATGGTAATTACACACTAATCCATAGACATCAAAAACATGCTATAAGCAATGAAATGAAAGCATGTAAACAATAAATGGGAGTAAAGGATTGTTACCAAAACCGAAGAAGCAACTCTCCTTGTCTCCAAAATATGGTGGTCATCTCCACCAAATCTTCCCTTGAAAGTGATGCATCCATTTAATCTCCTTTAAGCACGGAACGCATCCACTCCAAGGTGTCATCACTCTCACGTCATGTGAGAGCCCACACCTACATCAAAAATAATAGGAGGGGTGGTCTTTGGTACCCACATCTTGTTGGGTCCATGGGGGTTAGTCCCTTCCCTAACCCAAACAAATTTCTTTGCTAAATTTGAAACATTTAATCTATCATAATAAAATTTAGCAAGATGGCCTTTTCGGCCACAATGTGTACATGTGTGCACATGAGCATACATGTGTTGATGGTGTCCGTGTGGAGCATGTGTATGCCGTGGAGGGTGTGCATGCATAAAGGATGGAACTTGTTTCTTTCGAACCAAGGTTTCCAAGCGTGTATGGTTCTTAG
The DNA here is from genome assembly GCA_038442645.1 of Agave tequilana. Taxonomy (NCBI): domain Eukaryota; kingdom Viridiplantae; phylum Streptophyta; class Magnoliopsida; order Asparagales; family Asparagaceae; genus Agave; species Agave tequilana. Next base: position 38,580 of record JAVJIF010019589.1, on the reverse strand, counting down.
CACATTGGCTCATAGTAGAGCCCAAACAATCTACTCTCTTCTTTAACATACAAATATCATCATTAATCTTAGAATAAGAGGTACATGCATTAGGTAGACTAGATGAAGAAGCTACACTAGCATGGCAAACATGTTCATTAATCTTATTTTTCAAAACAACATTTTTCTTTAAACACATATCTAAATTATTTGAAATGGAAATAATTTTATTTTTCAAATCAACATTCTCTTTTAAAATAAAATCAACTTTAGAAGATAAATTTTCATTTTTCTTCAAAATAGCATGGCAATCATTTTTAGTTTTTAAAAATTCATTTTCTTTTAGTGCAAGTTCCAATTGAGATCTCAATGAATCCCTTTCATTATAAACCTCAACCTTCTCTTGCAAAACACAATCAAGTTTAGAATGCAAACTCTTATTTTCTTTTTCAATTTCTAGATTTTTCTTTTTCAAAATCTTATAATTTTCAATTAATTTTTCACAAACAATAGAAAGTTCTTCATTTAAAGCATGGGCATCAAAATTATCACATGAAGAACTAGAGCAATCATCACTATCTAAGTGGGGTTCCGAATGTACCTCAAGGGAGTCATTCCCTTGGACCATGAAGTATTGTGAATCGGATTCTCCACTAGATTCCTCTTCTTGAATTTGCACTTGAAGCTCCGAGGTGGTGGTTGTTGTTGTCAATTTGTTCCACACTGCAAAGGCGGAATCAATGTTAGAAACACACATAAGATAATCTTTAGGTAATGTGCTTCTAATGGCCTCCAGGGCTTGTGCATTGGCCCCTATATGATTGCGATCACTAAGGATGGATTCCTTGGTAATAGCAAGATAAACTTTATGACTAAGGGTTTGCAAATAAACGGTCATCCTAATCTTCCAAACATGAATGTTGGAAGGGTCATACATAGGTGGGGTCATGAAGGCCATGGTAAACTAAATGTGTGCAAACAAGCAAATACAAACAATAGATTAGCAAGCAAATGGATCTCACTCCTAGGACGTTAAGCCTAAGTATCAGGAGCACTAGCTCTGAACCAATTGAAAAACACCTAGAGGGGGGTGAATAGGTGTTAGTGCTAATCTAAAACTTAATGCAAAACTAAGTGCGCTAAATGCGAAAGCTAATGCAAATTATGCACAAACTGATACAATACAACAAGTGTAGCCGAATTCCCCTTTCGAGGCTCTGGACTAACTCCCCTTGATTCCCCTTGAAATGGGTTGAGGCGCTATGTGAAGCTCTTGTTGGATGAGTATAAGTTGGGCACACACACACAAGCAATCCAAGCAATGTGCACACACAATCAAGCCAAGCAATCAAGGATATAGAAATATGGATTATGCAAGGCACAATACAAGCAAATAAATATGATATGACAAGATGAATTATGCTCAACACAAGCAAATATGATATGAATGAAGTATGATGCTTTGCACAAATGTAAAGAGAGAGAGTTGGAGAAAAGTGGATCAAAAGCAAACACAAAAGATATGTTACGAGGTTCGAGCACCCTTGCTCTACATCCCCGCCTACACCACCGTGTAGGATTTCCAATCCACTATACCGTCCACCGAGGACTCCCACCGAGGGTGTAACGCCCCGATTCTACAGATACGGGGACGTCACTGCGACGTATATACGTAGGTCAGAAAATGCCCCACACGTATATACGCTAAGCAAAAAGTACAACAAGGATCAGAGTACACGACAAAGCGTGGTATCCATACATATGCCAACACAAGAAGTACACATACAAAGTTATCACAGGATATTATAAAGTATTACACATTACATGTGTATTACATCATAACCAAGTCCAAAAGAAATATATACAAATATGTATACAAAAAGCTCACAAGTAGAAAGAAGATCTCGTGAGTCAAAAGGTAAGTCTGGCACGAGGGGACTGGAACTAGTCCGCCTGCTCACTAAGGTAAGCTTGGTCCTCTGTGGATGGCTCCACTTCGTTCCAAGCTTCGGAATCTGAATGTGCAAATCCAAGGAGTCAAGACATATAACAATAAACAAACTATAGCCAAGTGGCTAAGGGACATGAATAAAGAAGGATGAAACAGTTATAAGGAATATCAACTAACAAGTATGAAAAGCATGAAGAAATAATTTCCTAATACAATGAATCTACAGTTAACGTCTTATTATTATTACTTGTCTTACTGTGATATCTAACTATGTGACCCAGCGTCCCAGAGCACATAGATCCATATCCTAGTAAAGTAAGGTTGTTATTGGAATCAGCGGTTGTATCGACGAACTATGTTTACAGTGGGTCCCGTGCATGCCCGGGACCACGGTCCAGGGTGTTCCGTTGCTTGATGACGGAACCAGCCGCAAGGCCTATCAGGAGGGACTTATGTATGCCCTTTGTCATGACTGTATCAGGAAGAGGGAGCAAGCACTCCCCTCGGTCCCCTGGAGGCCCTCAGGTCAGACCGGAAATATAATTGTACAATATACCTAATGCCACTGTAAACACGAACACATATCGATATCCGCTTGTTTCCCCCGACCCATATGTAAGTTGGTCCATTTTATACAAAAGTCAAGTGTATCATGCTTGGTTTAAGAGATAGCATGATAAGGGTTGATATTCACAATTTAACAAGTTATAAAGCAAGAATATGTAATAACAAGTCATGGTGTAACAAGTGGTGAGATCCATCAAGTAACATGTCATGAGGTAGCAGTCATGAAGCACAAGTAACAATAATACATAGCACATGAACCAATGATAAGATCCGAATTCAAGAAAGAAATCAACTAAAACAGATTGCCAGAATTAGTCGACTAATTGGAAGGAGTAGTCGACTAATAACCAGGGTAAGTCGACTAACAGTCTGGACTAGTCGACTAATACTGGGTTCCAGAGAGTTGGTTTTCAGTTCCAGGAGAAGTTAGTCGACTAGGGTTGAAAGGGTAGTCGACTAATAGATACGTAAGTCGACTAACAGGGATTTGTAGTCGACTAATACTGTACAACAGAGAGTCGGGTATCCGTTTCAGGAAAAACTAGTTGACTAATTGGAAATGGTTAGTCGACTAGGGTCTCAAGTCGACTAATAATTTGGTCTAGTCGACTAAAACTGTGAAAATCAGAAAAGGTTAAGTTTAGACTAAGGGTTTCTAGTCGACTAGCCCCTAGGTCAAGTCGACTAATCGTGGGAAAACAGGGAACAGAACAGATTTCTAGGGTTTTGTTTGATGGTCAATTAACATGATTTTGAAGACAAAAGTATACAAGATTTGAAAACACAAATAGACTAAGAATTAGACAAGTCTTGGTGAGTAAATATACTCACTAGGAAAGGTTTGATTGAAGCTTTACGAGTCCGGGAAGAGTGTGGTCGTCAAATGGCACCTATGCGATCCTTGGCGACGAAAAGAGCTACGATCCAAGCTCCAAATCAGCTGCTTGAGCTAGAGGTGAAGATCTTGAGGTGTTCTTGGAGTTAGGGTTGAGGTTGAGAAGGATGAGGGAGTTGGTGAGAGCTTCTCTTTTGTTGAAATGGAGAAGAAGAGAAGTAAAATTTAAAGGAAGAGGTTAAATATGATGGGGATTTGGTGAAGGAGGTGTAATAAGATAGAAGTGAAGGGTGTTTTTGCAAAAAAGAGGGGGTGAGGTGCCCCTCACCTGGCCACTTGGCCGGCCATGGGAGAGAGAGAGAGAGAGTGGCATTAATGAGGAAGTAGGTGGGAAATGAGGTGGAATTTTGTGGAGAATTGCAATTATTGGAAAATTGGGAAATTAGGAGTTTGTGAAGGAAGTAAAGGGAATAAAGAAAAGGAAAGGAAATAGAATTATAAAAGGAAGATATTTTCTTTGGCTTGAAAAATTAAAAATGTTGAAAAGATAAATTTCCAGGTTTAAGTCAAAGTTGCGGAAACATTCCGGAAAATGCCGAAATCGTCCGAAATTCAAGTATCTCGGAACGACCCGAAAGTTTCACCAAAAATCAATAATAATATATGAAGACTAATAGTGAAATCCTTTTAAGAAATACTTTATAGTTTTAAAACTAAAAATCCCGGAATCAGTTATCTACCGACTCCGTTAGAATTTTCATAAATTCATAAAATTCTCAGAAAAAGTATTTAGATAGAAAACAGGATTCTAAGAAATAAAGCCTAAAGGACTTTCTAGAAATTCTTAACTGTTTGGAAAATAAAAATTCGGGAATCGATCAGTGACACTGGTCGACATCGGTTTTGAAGAAATTCATTTAATTCAGGAAAAATCCAGAAAATCATATAAAATCTAATATATTAGAAAATGATATTTGAAACTGAAATCGGTCAAATACGGAAAGTAAATCGAAAAATACGATCGAAAAGCTGAATACGCAACTAAGTACGTATTCTGGAAACGGGGTATTACAATCCATCCACCTTACAAAAATTTCGTCCTCGAAATTTCATAAGGTGAAAGGTAACAGGAAAAGTAACAGATAGAGAAGGATAAGATGGAAGATAACGGTAGAGAAGAATAGAAGGAAAGAGTCTTACCAATCAAGATGTGAAGAGTTGAGGATAGCGCTCTCAGATAACGTCCTCCCGTTCCCAAGTGGCCTCTCCTGGCGCATGTCTGTTCCAAGACACCAACACCAATGGTATTGCCTTGTTCTTCAGTGTCTTGACACTTCTATCCAGTATGGCCATCGGCTGCTCCTGATATGACAAATCCGGTTGTAGTTCCAGTTCGGAGTGATCCAGGATATGACTATCATCCCTGACATACTTCCGCAACTGTGACACGTGGAAAACATTGTGAACTCCATCCAAAGATGGCGGTAACGCCAATCTATAAGACACATCTCCCACTCGGTCCAAAATCTCGAATGGGCCGATATATCTCGGACTAAGCTTTCCACGAACACCGAACCGGATTACTCCCTTGGTAGGTGATATCTTCAAAAACACATGATCTCCGGCCTGGAATTCCAATGGCCTTCTCTGAGTGTCAGCCCAACTCTTCTGCCGACTCTGTGCTGCTCTGAGATGGTCTCTGATGATCCTGACTTTCTCTGTTGTCTGAATCAGGATTTCTGGCCCCAAAAGTGTCCTCTCACCGACTTCATCCCAACAGATCGGTGATCTACACTTTCTTCCATACAATGCTTCAAAGGGTGCCATCTTGATACTTGCCTGGTAGCTGTTATTATAAGAAAACTCCGCCAAGTGAAGATGATCTTCCCAAGATCCCTTAAACTCAATCATGCAGGCCCTTAGCATATCTTCAAGAATCTGGATGGTCCTTTCTGATTGTCCGTCTGTCTGAGGATGATATGAAGTACTGAACTTCAGACGAGTTCCCAGACTCTCTTGGAGACTTTCCCAGAAATGAGATCTGAATCTGGTGTCTCTGTCTGAAACAATACTAACTGGAACTCCATGTAGACGAACTATCTCCTTCATGTACTTGTCTGCCAAAACTTCTGTTGACTGACCCACCCTGAATGGTATGAAGTGGGCTGACTTGGTGAGGCGATCAATGATTACCCACACGGCATTATTACCCTTAGGACTTCGGGGTAATGCCGTAACAAAATCCATAGTGATGTGCTCCCACTTCCATTCGGGTATCGGCAAAGGTTGAAGAAGTCCAGCTGATCTCTGATGCTCTATCTTTATCTGCTGGCACACCAAGCACTTGGCTACAAACTGAGCTATCTCCCTTTTCATAGCATTCCACCAAAACTGCTTCTTCAAGTCCTGATACATCTTGGTTCCCCCTGGGTGTATAGAATAAGCTGAACTGTGTGCCTCTGCTAGAATCTTCTGTCTAATTTCTCCTTGGGGAACACAAATCCTGCTACCATAATACAAAGCACCATCTGGATGAATACAGATATCAGTCCTCAATCCAGCCTCTACCTGAGCTCGGAATTTCTGCAATCTGGGATCTTCCTTTTGAGCTTCCTTGATCTCATTTATCAATGTTGACTGAATCTGCAAAGTCATGAACTGTCCTGCCTTATCACCTCCTTGTACCAACATCAAGTCCAATCTGATGATGTCTTGAATCAACTCCTTCTGCTGAGTAAGCTGGACAAGCACTCTATTCTCTGGCATCCTGCTCAGTGCATCTGGAACTGTATTGACCTTGCCTGGATGATATTGCAAGTCAATATCATAGTCTGCCATCAGTTCGAGCCACCTCCTCTGCCTCATGTTCAACTCTTTCTGTGAGAAGATATACTTGAGGCTCTTGTGATCCGTGTATATCAACACTTTATCTCCCAGAAGATAATGCCTCCAGATCTTCAAAGCAAATATGACAGCTGCTAGCTCCAAGTCATGAGTTGGGTAATTCCGCTCATGAGTCTTCAGTTGCCTAGATGCATATGCTATAACATGATCATGTTGCATTAGTACACACCCCAGGCCTTTCCCTGATGCATCACTGAATATGACCATCCCTCCTCTCCCTGAGGGAGTCCTCAAGATTGGAGCTGAAATGAGCCTCTGCTTCAATTGCTCAAATGCTGCGGTACACTCCTCTGTCCAAATGTACCTTTCCCCTTTCCGGGTGAGCTTGGTCAACGGAGCTGCAATCCTAGAGAAATCTTGGACAAAGCGTCTGTAATATCCGGCTAGTCCAAGAAAACTCTTAATCTCAGTCACCGTTCTTGGAATTGGCCAATCCCTCACTGCCTGGACTTTGCTGGGGTCAACTGAAATTCCTTCTGCTGAAACCATGTGTCCAAGGAAGGCTATGCTGTCCAACCAGAAATCACACTTGCTCCTCTTAGCATGAAGCTGCTCCTGCTGTAGAGTCTGCAATACAATCCTCAAGTGTTCTGCATGTTCCCTGCTGCTCTTTGAATAGATCAAAATGTCATCTATGAAAACAACAACGAACTGATCCAGATAGGGCGAGAACACTCGGTTCATCAAATCCATGAAAACTGAAGGGGCATTGGTGACTCCGAAAGGCATAACTAGAAACTCATAGTGGCCATAACGGGTCCTGAATGCCGTCTTCTGGATATCCTCTTTCTTCACCCTCAGCTGATGGTAACCCGATTGTAAATCCAATTTAGAGAATACACGGGCTCCATGAAGCTGATCAAACAGATCATCAATCCTGGGCAAGGGATACTTATTCTTGATGGTAACTTTGTTCAATTCCCTATAATCAATACAAAGTCTCTTACCACCATCCTTCTTGTTCGCCAACAGTACTGGAGCTCCCCATGGTGAAGTACTTGGCCTAATCAATCCCCTGTCTGAATATTCCTGCAGCTGCTTCTTCAAAATCTCTAACTCTGTCGGTGCCATCCTGTACGGAGCCTTGGATATAGGAGCTGCTCCTGGAACTGTGTCAATGGAGAACTCGATCACCCTGTCAGGTGGCAGTCCTGAGATCTCAGCAAACACTCCTGGGAATTCATCCCACACCGGTACCTTCTGCTTCTGAACCTCCGAAGTAGTCATCTGAGTCTTTCCCTTGGTAGACTTCACTTCCCCACTAAATTGGAACTCCGGTTGATGAGGGATCCTGAAAATAATCTTCTTCTCCCTACAATCAATAACTGCATGGTACTGACTGAGCCAGGTCATGCCTAAGATTACGTCGTACCCTTTGGTGTCTAGTACGAGCATATCTATGGCCAAGGTCTTATCACAAAGTTCTACTGGACAATCAGTACAAACTCTAGAAGATACGACTACTCCATTCCCAGTATTAATATCCCATTTGTGGTCTAAAGATCTAACAGGTATAGAATGCAATGCCACAAAATGGTCTGAGATAAAACAATGGGAAGCACCGGAATCAAAGAGAGCGAGGACAGGTTTAGAATGAACTCTGATGGTACCTGTTATCACCTCCTCAGATGTCTCAGCCTCTGCTGCTGACAAATTGTAAGCCTGACCTCTACCACGCCCTACTGCAGTCCTGGCTCCTCTCTGGACTGGGCGAACAACATGCTGTGGAGGAAGGGGAAGAGCTCTCCTCATCACCGGTCCCAGGTTCCTCTGCCCAAGTGGCCCTGGAATTACTCTCTGTCCATTGGGTCCTGGAAGTGCTGGCAAAGTCTGATTTGCAATCCCCATTCTCCTATGTGGACAGGCCTCTACAGAATGGTCTCGGGACCCACACACCAAACACAATCCATTTGCCCTCCGGCAATTCTGCTGAGAATGACCCGGTTTCTGGCAAAAGTTGCAGATAGGACCTGGTCGAACCATCTGGTAAGGAACTGGTCTGAATGGTTGCCTGGCCTGAACCTTCGCTGCTCTGTATGGGCCTCCTCTTCCCATTGGTGCAAACGGCCTCTTCATGGCCTGGTTCCTCATCTGGTTGGCTTGCTTCTTCTCTAACCCACGCTCCACCTCTCGAGCTATGGTGAGAACTTCTGAATAAGTCTTCAGCTGCTGGGGCATCAAGAAGACCTGTATGTCCATATGCAGGCCCTGCTGGAATCTGCTTGCCCGCTTCTCCTCATCCGTCACCATGTACGGAGCAAAGCGGCTGAGTCTGAGAAACTCCGCGGCGTACTCGTCCACGGACTTGTTCCACTGCTGGAGTCTGATAAACTGCTCTTCCATATCTTTCTGAGCAGTAACAGGGAAGAATCTGCTGTAGAAACTCTTGGAGAACGTGTCCCAGGTGACAGGCTTCTCCAATCTGGCCTCCTCAGCGAGCCACCAAGTTCTGGCTACATCTTTCAACTGAATCTTGGCGACCTCAACTTGGTTCTCCTTTGGTACCCTGGCTGCATTCAGCAGATCTGTGGTGTCTGTCAGCCATTGTTCAGCATCCAGGGGTTTCTCTTCACCCGTGAATATGGCTGGCTGCAACCTTCTGAAATCTGAAATGTTCCCCGGCCTCTGCTCTTTTGGAGCTGTCAACTCTTGTCGGAGAAGCTCCGTCTGCTGCTGCTGGTTCTCCATCATGGTCTGAATGACCCTCAAAATATCCACATTCTCTCCCGTGGGTCCATTCGACGCTTGCCCCGAGTGGTTACGGCCCGTCCTTCGCTCCATACCGAGTTAGGAATAGAAAACTGGAATTTGAAAACAATTGGAAGGGGTTTAGGATACAAGGGAATGAATCGAGGAAGGAATCAAAAAGGACTTAATAACTTTGTATATTGTAGTTGGCATTAGCAAATTTCAGTAATTTGCTGCTTGATTGTACTTTAGGTTTGAGAGCCTAAGCTCTGATACCAACCTGTAACGCCCCGATTCCACAGATACGGGGACGTCACTGCGACGTATATACGTAGGTCAGAAAATGCCCCACACGTATATACGCTAAGCAAAAAGTACAACAAGGATCAGAGTACACGACAAAGCGTGGTATCCATACATATGCCAACACAAGAAGTACACATACAAAGTTATCACAGGATATTATAAAGTATTACACATTACATGTGTATTACATCATAACCAAGTCCAAAAGAAATATATACAAATATGTATACAAAAAGCTCACAAGTAGAAAGAAGATCTCGTGAGTCAAAAGGTAAGTCTGGCACGAGGGGACTGGAACTAGTCCGCCTGCTCACTAAGGTAAGCTTGGTCCTCTGTGGATGGCTCCACTTCGTTCCAAGCTTCGGAATCTGAATGTGCAAATCCAAGGAGTCAAGACATATAACAATAAACAAACTATAGCCAAGTGGCTAAGGGACATGAATAAAGAAGGATGAAACAGTTATAAGGAATATCAACTAACAAGTATGAAAAGCATGAAGAAATAATTTCCTAATACAATGAATCTACAGTTAACGTCTTATTATTATTACTTGTCTTACTGTGATATCTAACTATGTGACCCAGCGTCCCAGAGCACATAGATCCATATCCTAGTAAAGCAAGGTTGTTATTGGAATCAGCGGTTGTATCGACGAACTATGTTTACAGTGGGTCCCGTGCATGCCCGGGACCACAGTCCAGGGTGTTCCGTTGCTTGATGACGGAACCAGCCGCAAGGCCTATCAGGAGGGACTTATGTATGCCCTTTGTCATGACTGTATCAGGAAGAGGGAGCAAGCACTCCCCTCGGTCCCCTGGAGGCCCTCAGGTCAGACCGGAAATATAATTGTACAATATACCTAATGCCACTGTAAACACGAACACATATCGATATCCGCTTGTTTCCCCCGACCCATATGTAAGTTGGTCCATTTTATACAAAAGTCAAGTGTATCATGCTTGGTTTAAGAGATAGCATGATAAGGGTTGATATTCACAATTTAACAAGTTATAAAGCAAGAATATGTAATAACAAGTCATGGTGTAACAAGTGGTGAGATCCATCAAGTAACATGTCATGAGGTAGCAGTCATGAAGCACAAGTAACAATAATACATAGCACATGAACCAATGATAAGATCCGAATTCAAGAAAGAAATCAACTAAAACAGATTGCCAGAATTAGTCGACTAATTGGAAGGAGTAGTCGACTAATAACCAGGGTAAGTCGACTAACAGTCTGGACTAGTCGACTAATACTGGGTTCCAGAGAGTTGGTTTTCAGTTCCAGGAGAAGTTAGTCGACTAGGGTTGAAAGGGTAGTCGACTAATAGATACGTAAGTCGACTAACAGGGATTTGTAGTCGACTAATACTGTACAACAGAGAGTCGGGTATCCGTTTCAGGAAAAACTAGTCGACTAATTGGAAATGGTTAGTCGACTAGGGGTCTCAAGTCGACTAATAATTTGGTCTAGTCGACTAAAACTGTGAAAATCAGAAAAGGTTAAGTTTAGACTAAGGGTTTCTAGTCGACTAGCCCCTAGGTCAAGTCGACTAATCGTGGGAAAACAGGGAACAGAACAGATTTCTAGGGTTTTGTTTGATGGTCAATTAACATGATTTTGAAGACAAAAGTATACAAGATTTGAAAACACAAATAGACTAAGAATTAGACAAGTCTTGGTGAGTAAATATACTCACTAGGAAAGGTTTGATTGAAGCTTTACGAGTCCGGGAAGAGTGTGGTCGTCAAATGGCACCTATGCGATCCTTGGCGACGAAAAGAGCTACGATCCAAGCTCCAAATCAGCTGCTTGAGCTAGAGGTGAAGATCTTGTGGTGTTCTTGGAGTTAGGGTTGAGGTTGAGAAGGATGAGGGAGTTGGTGAGAGCTTCTCTTTTGTTGAAATGGAGAAGAAGAGAAGTAAAATGTAAAGGAAGAGGTTAAATATGATGGGGATTTGGTGAAGGAGGTGTAATAAGATAGAAGTGAAGGGTGTTTTTGCAAAAAGGAGGGGGTGAGGTGCCCCTCACCTGGCCACTTGGCCGGCCATGGGAGAGAGAGAGAGAGAGTGGCATTAATGAGGAAGTAGGTGGGAAATGAGGTGGAATTTTGTGGAGAATTGCAATTATTGGAAAATTGGGAAATTAGGAGTTTGTGAAGGAAGTAAAGGGAATAAAGAAAAGGAAAGGAAATAGAATTATAAAAGGAAGATATTTTCTTTGGCTTGAAAAATTAAAAATGTTGAAAAGACAAATTTCCAGGTTTAAGTCAAAGTTGCGGAAACATTCCGGAAAATGCCGAAATCGTCCGAAATTCAAGTATCTCGGAACGACCCGAAAGTTTCACCAAAAATCAATAATAATATATGAAGACTAATAGTGAAATCCTTTTTAAGAAATACTTTATAGTTTTAAAACTAAAAATCCCGGAATCAGTTATCTACCGACTCCGTTAGAATTTTCATAAATTCATAAAATTCTCAGAAAAAGTATTTAGATAGAAAACAGGATTCTAAGAAATAAAGCCTAAAGGACTTTCTAGAAATTCCTAACTGTTTGGAAAATAAAAATTCGGGAATCGATCAGTGACACTGGTCGACATCGGTTTTGAAGAAATTCATTTTAATTCAGGAAAAATTCAGAAAATCATATAAATCTAATATATTAGAAAATGATATTTGAAACTGAAATCGGTCAAATACGGAAAGTAAATCGGAAAATACGATCGAAAAGCTGAATACGCAACTAAGTACGTATTCTGGAAACGGGGTATTACAATCCATCCACCTTACAAAAATTTCGTCCTCGAAATTTCATAAGGTGAAAGGTAACAGGAAAAGTAACAGATAGAGAAGGATAAGATGGAAGATAACGGTAGAGAAGAATAGAAGGAAAGAGTCTTACCAATCAAGATGTGAAGAGTTGAGGATAGCGCTCTCGGATAACGTCCTCCCGTTCCCAAGTGGCCTCTCCTGCGCATGTCTGTTCCAAGACACCAACACCAATGGTATTGCCTTGTTCTTCAGTGTCTTGACACTTCTATCCAGTATGGCCATCGGCTGCTCCTGATATGACAAATCCGGTTGTAGTTCCAGTTCGGAGTGATCCAGGATATGACTATCATCCCTGACATACTTCCGCAACTGTGACACGTGGAAAACATTGTGAACTCCATCCAAAGATGGCGGTAACGCCAATCTATAAGACACATCTCCCACTCGGTCCAAAATCTCGAATGGGCCGATATATCTCGGACTAAGCTTTCCACGAACACCGAACCGGATTACTCCCTTGGTAGGTGATATCTTCAAAAACACATGATCTCCGGCCTGGAATTCCAATGGCCTTCTCTGAGTGTCAGCCCAACTCTTCTGCCGACTCTGTGCTGCTCTGAGATGGTCTCTGATGATCCTGACTTTCTCTGTTGTCTGAATCAGGATTTCTGGCCCCAAAAGTGTCCTCTCACCGACTTCATCCCAACAGATCGGTGATCTACACTTTCTTCCATACAATGCTTCAAAGGGTGCCATCTTGATACTTGCCTGGTAGCTGTTATTATAAGAAAACTCCGCCAAGTGAAGATGATCTTCCCAAGATCCCTTAAACTCAATCATGCAGGCCCTTAGCATATCTTCAAGAATCTGGATGGTCCTTTCTGATTGTCCGTCTGTCTGAGGATGATATGAAGTACTGAACTTCAGACGAGTTCCCAGACTCTCTTGGAGACTTTCCCAGAAATGAGATCTGAATCTGGTGTCTCTGTCTGAAACAATACTAACTGGAACTCCATGTAGACGAACTATCTCCTTCATGTACTTGTCTGCCAAAACTTCTGTTGACTGACCCACCCTGAATGGTATGAAGTGGGCTGACTTGGTGAGGCGATCAATGATTACCCACACGGCATTATTACCCTTAGGACTTCGGGGTAATGCCGTAACAAAATCCATAGTGATGTGCTCCCACTTCCATTCGGGTATCGGCAAAGGTTGAAGAAGTCCAGCTGATCTCTGATGCTCTATCTTTATCTGCTGGCACACCAAGCACTTGGCTACAAACTGAGCTATCTCCCTTTTCATAGCATTCCACCAAAACTGCTTCTTCAAGTCCTGATACATCTTGGTTCCCCCTGGGTGTATAGAATAAGCTGAACTGTGTGCCTCTGCTAGAATCTTCTGTCTAATTTCTCCTTGGGGAACACAAATCCTGCTACCATAATACAAAGCACCATCTGGATGAATACAGATATCAGTCCTCAATCCAGCCTCTACCTGAGCTCGGAATTTCTGCAATCTGGGATCTTCCTTTTGAGCTTCCTTGATCTCATTTATCAATGTTGACTGAATCTGCAAAGTCATGAACTGTCCTGCCTTATCACCTCCTTGTACCAACATCAAGTCCAATCTGATGATGTCTTGAATCAACTCCTTCTGCTGAGTAAGCTGGACAAGCACTCTATTCTCTGGCATCCTGCTCAGTGCATCTGGAACTGTATTGACCTTGCCTGGATGATATTGCAAGTCAATATCATAGTCTGCCATCAGTTCGAGCCACCTCCTCTGCCTCATGTTCAACTCTTTCTGTGAGAAGATATACTTGAGGCTCTTGTGATCCGTGTATATCAACACTTTATCTCCAGAAGATAATGCCTCCAGATCTTCAAAGCAAATATGACAGCTGCTAGCTCCAAGTCATGAGTTGGGTAATTCCGCTCATGAGTCTTCAGTTGCCTAGATGCATATGCTATAACATGATCATGTTGCATTAGTACACACCCCAGGCCTTTCCCTGATGCATCACTGAATATGACCATCCCTCCTCTCCCTGAGGGAGTCCTCAAGATTGGAGCTGAAATGAGCCTCTGCTTCAATTGCTCAAATGCTGCGGTACACTCCTCTGTCCAAATGTACCTTTCCCCTTTCCGGGTGAGCTTGGTCAACGGAGCTGCAATCCTAGAGAAATCTTGGACAAAGCGTCTGTAATATCCGGCTAGTCCAAGAAAACTCTTAATCTCAGTCACCGTTCTTGGAATTGGCCAATCCCTCACTGCCTGGACTTTGCTGGGGTCAACTGAAATTCCTTCTGCTGAAACCATGTGTCCAAGGAAGGCTATGCTGTCCAACCAGAAATCACACTTGCTCCTCTTAGCATGAAGCTGCTCCTGCTGTAGAGTCTGCAATACAATCCTCAAGTGTTCTGCATGTTCCCTGCTGCTCTTTGAATAGATCAAAATGTCATCTATGAAAACAACAACGAACTGATCCAGATAGGGCGAGAACACTCGGTTCATCAAATCCATGAAAACTGAAGGGGCATTGGTGACTCCGAAAGGCATAACTAGAAACTCATAGTGGCCATAACGGGTCCTGAATGCCGTCTTCTGGATATCCTCTTTCTTCACCCTCAGCTGATGGTAACCCGATTGTAAATCCAATTTAGAGAATACACGGGCTCCATGAAGCTGATCAAACAGATCATCAATCCTGGGCAAGGGATACTTATTCTTGATGGTAACTTTGTTCAATTCCCTATAATCAATACAAAGTCTCTTACCACCATCCTTCTTGTTCGCCAACAGTACTGGAGCTCCCCATGGTGAAGTACTTGGCCTAATCAATCCCCTGTCTGAATATTCCTGCAGCTGCTTCTTCAAAATCTCTAACTCTGTCGGTGCCATCCTGTACGGAGCCTTGGATATAGGAGCTGCTCCTGGAACTGTGTCAATGGAGAACTCGATCACCCTGTCAGGTGGCAGTCCTGAGATCTCAGCAAACACTCCTGGGAATTCATCCCACACCGGTACCTTCTGCTTCTGAACCTCCGAAGTAGTCATCTGAGTCTTTCCCTTGGTAGACTTCACTTCCCCACTAAATTGGAACTCCGGTTGATGAGGGATCCTGAAAATAATCTTCTTCTCCCTACAATCAATAACTGCATGGTACTGACTGAGCCAGGTCATGCCTAAGATTACGTCGTACCCTTTGGTGTCTAGTACGAGCATATCTATGGCCAAGGTATTATCACAAAGTTCTACTAGACAATCAGTACAAACTCTAGAAGATACGACTACTCCATTCCCAGTATTAATATCCCATTTGTGGTCTAAAGATCTAACAGGTATAGAATGCAATGCCACAAAATGGTCTGAGATAAAACAATGGGAAGCACCGGAATCAAAGAGAGCGAGGACAGGTTTAGAATGAACTCTGATGGTACCTGTTATCACCTCCTCAGATGTCTCAGCCTCTGCTGCTGACAAATTGTAAGCCTGACCTCTACCACGCCCTGCTGCAGTCCTGGCTCCTCTCTGGACTGGGCGAACAACATGCTGTGGAGGAAGGGGAAGAGCTCTCCTCATCACCGGTCCCAGGTTCCTCTGCCCAAGTGGCCCTGGAATTACTCTCTGTCCATTGGGTCCTGGAAGTGCTGGCAAAGTCTGATTTGCAATCCCCATTCTCCTATGTGGACAGGCCTCTACAGAATGGTCTCGGGACCCACACACCAAACACAATCCATTTGCCCTCCGGCAATTCTGCTGAGAATGACCCGGTTTCTGGCAAAAGTTGCAGATAGGACCTGGTCGAACCATCTGGTAAGGAACTGGTCTGAATGGTTGCCTGGCCTGAACCTTCGCTGCTCTGTATGGGCCTCCTCTTCCCATTGGTGCAAACGGCCTCTTCATGGCCTGGTTCCTCATCTGGTTGGCTTGCTTCTTCTCTAACCCACGCTCCACCTCTCGAGCTATGGTGAGAACTTCTGAATAAGTCTTCAGCTGCTGGGGCATCAAGAAGACCTGTATGTCCATATGCAGGCCCTGCTGGAATCTGCTTGCCCGCTTCTCCTCATCCGTCACCATGTACGGAGCAAAGCGGCTGAGTCTGAGAAACTCCGCGGCGTACTCGTCCACGGACTTGTTCCACTGCTGGAGTCTGATAAACTGCTCTTCCATATCTTTCTGAGCAGTAACAGGGAAGAATCTGCTGTAGAAACTCTTGGAGAACGTGTCCCAGGTGACAGGCTTCTCCAATCTGGCCTCCTCAGCGAGCCACCAAGTTCTGGCTACATCTTTCAACTGAATCTTGGCGACCTCAACTTGGTTCTCCTTTGGTACCCTGGCTGCATTCAGCAGATCTGTGGTGTCTGTCAGCCATTGTTCAGCATCCAGGGGTTTCTCTTCACCCGTGAATATGGCTGGCTGCAACCTTCTGAAATCTGAAATGTTCCCCGGCCTCTGCTCTTTTGGAGCTGTCAACTCTTGTCGGAGAAGCTCCGTCTGCTGCTGCTGGTTCTCCATCATGGTCTGAATGACCCTCAAAATATCCACATTCTCTCCCGTGGATCCATTCGACGCTTGCCCCGAGTGGTTACGGCCCGTCCTTCGCTCCATACCGAGTTAGGAATAGAAAACTGGAATTTGAAAACAATTGGAAGGGGTTTAGGATACAAGGGAATGAATCGAGGAAGGAATCAAGAAGGACTTAATAACTTTGTATATTGTAGTTGGCATTAGCAAATTTCAGTAATTTGCTGCTTGATTGTACTTTAGGTTTGAGAGCCTAAGCTCTGATACCAACCTGTAACGCCCCGATTCCACAGATACGGGGACGTCACTGCGACGTATATACGTAGGTCAGAAAATGCCCCACACGTATATACGCTAAGCAAAAAGTACAACAAGGATCAGAGTACACGACAAAGCGTGGTATCCATACATATGCCAACACAAGAAGTACACATACAAAGTTATCACAGGATATTATAAAGTATTACACATTACATGTGTATTACATCATAACCAAGTCCAAAAGAAATATATACAAATATGTATACAAAAGCTCACAAGTAGAAAGAAGATCTCGTGAGTCAAAAGGTAAGTCTGGCACGAGGGGACTGGAACTAGTCCGCCTGCTCACTAAGGTAAGCTTGGTCCTCTGTGGATGGCTCCACTTCGTTCCAAGCTTCGGAATCTGAATGTGCAAATCCAAGGAGTCAAGACATATAACAATAAACAAACTATAGCCAAGTGGCTAAGGGACATGAATAAAGAAGGATGAAACAGTTATAAGGAATATCAACTAACAAGTATGAAAAGCATGAAGAAATAATTTCCTAATACAATGAATCTACAGTTAACGTCTTATTATTATTACTTGTCTTACTGTGATATCTAACTATGTGACCCAGCGTCCCAGAGCACATAGATCCATATCCTAGTAAAGCAAGGTTGTTATTGGAATCAGCGGTTGTATCGACGAACTATGTTTACAGTGGGTCCCGTGCATGCCCGGGACCACGGTCCAGGGTGTTCCGTTGCTTGATGACGGAACCAGCCGCAAGGCCTATCAGGAGGGACTTATGTATGCCCTTTGTCATGACTGTATCAGGAAGAGGGAGCAAGCACTCCCCTCGGTCCCCTGGAGGCCCTCAGGTCAGACCGGAAATATAATTGTACAATATACCTAATGCCACTGTAAACACGAACACATATCGATATCCGCTTGTTTCCCCCGACCCATATGTAAGTTGGTCCATTTTATACAAAAGTCAAGTGTATCATGCTTGGTTTAAGAGATAGCATGATAAGGGTTGATATTCACAATTTAACAAGTTATAAAGCAAGAATATGTAATAACAAGTCATGGTGTAACAAGTGGTGAGATCCATCAAGTAACATGTCATGAGGTAGCAGTCATGAAGCACAAGTAACAATAATACATAGCACATGAACCAATGATAAGATCCGAATTCAAGAAAGAAATCAACTAAAACAGATTGCCAGAATTAGTCGACTAATTGGAAGGAGTAGTCGACTAATAACCAGGGTAAGTCGACTAACAGTCTGGACTAGTCGACTAATACTGGGTTCCAGAGAGTTGGTTTTCAGTTCCAGGAGAAGTTAGTCGACTAGGGTTGAAAGGGTAGTCGACTAATAGATACGTAAGTCGACTAACAGGGATTTGTAGTCGACTAATACTGTACAACAGAGAGTCGGGTATCCGTTTCAGGAAAAACTAGTCGACTAATTGGAAATGGTTAGTCGACTAGGGGTCTCAAGTCGACTAATAATTTGGTCTAGTCGACTAAAACTGTGAAAATCAGAAAAGGTTAAGTTTAGACTAAGGGTTTCTAGTGACTAGCCCCTAGTTCAAGTCGACTAATCGTGGGAAAACAGGGAACAGAACAGATTTCTAGGGTTTTGTTTGATGGTCAATTAACATGATTTTGAAGACAAAAGTATACAAGATTTGAAAACACAAATAGACTAAGAATTAGACAAGTCTTGGTGAGTAAATATACTCACTAGGAAAGGTTTGATTGAAGCTTTACGAGTCCGGGAAGAGTGTGGTCGTCAAATGGCACCTATGCGATCCTTGGCGACGAAAAGAGCTACGATCCAAGCTCCAAATCAGCTGCTTGAGCTAGAGGTGAAGATCTTGTGGTGTTCTTGGAGTTAGGGTTGAGGTGAGAAGGATGAGGGAGTTGGTGAGAGCTTCTCTTTTGTTGAAATGGAGAAGAAGAGAAGTAAAATGTAAAGGAAGAGGTTAAATATGATGGGGATTTGGTGAAGGAGGTGTAATAAGATAGAAGTGAAGGGTGTTTTTGCAAAAAGGAGGGGGTGAGGTGCCCCTCACCTGGCCACTTGGCCGGCCATGGGAGAGAGAGAGAGAGAGAGTGGCATTAATGAGGAAGTAGGTGGGAAATGAGGTGGAATTTTGTGGAGAATTGCAATTATTGGAAAATTGGGAAATTAGGAGTTTGTGAAGGAAGTAAAGGGAATAAAGAAAAGGAAAGGAAATAGAATTATAAAAGGAAGATATTTTCTTTGGCTTGAAAAATTAAAAATGTTGAAAAGACAAATTTCCAGGTTTAAGTCAAAGTTGCGGAAACATTCCGGAAAATGCCGAAATCGTCCGAAATTCAAGTATCTCGGAACGACCCGAAAGTTTCACCAAAAATCAATAATAATATATGAAGACTAATAGTGAAATCCTTTTTAAGAAATACTTTATAGTTTTAAAACTAAAAATCCCGGAATCAGTTATCTACCGACTCCGTTAGAATTTTCATAAATTCATAAATTCTCAGAAAAAGTATTTAGATAGAAAACAGGATTCTAAGAAATAAAGCCTAAAGGACTTTCTAGAAATTCCTAACTGTTTGGAAAATAAAAATTCGGGAATCGATCAGTGACACTGGTCGACATCGGTTTTGAAGAAATTCATTTTAATTCAGGAAAAATCCAGAAAATCATATAAAATCTAATATATTAGAAAATGATATTTGAAACTGAAATCGGTCAAATACGGGAAGTAAATCAGAAAATACGATCGAAAAGCTGAATACGCAACTAAGTACGTATTCTGGAAACGGGGTATTACAGAGGGAACTTCACCGAGAAGGATTTTTACAACAATGGAGTACCTAACTCCTGTCTCAAACAACCACCTCACAACGAGGGGTAGGCCCGTAGCCAAATACAACAACAACAACCACCAATACCTCTACCGAAGAGGCTCACAACCAATCTCAATCACCTCACACTTGAGGGATACAAACCTAACACCCGATCACCTCTACCGAAGAGGGATACAACAAGAATAAGGGTGTACAACTTAGAGGTTACAACAACAACCTCAAAACTCTCTCTTTTCTTTTCTCTTTTCTTTTCCACAAAAATAAGATCCTAAATAGATTAGGATAGGTGATAGCTCAAGTGTGGAAAACTAGGTGTTTTTGGAAACAAGCAACAAAGAAAAAACTACTTGGGAAATCTCTTGTAAAAGATAGAAAATGCAAGATCAAATCAAAATCCCAAAATCTAGTTTTCTTTGATTTTCCAAAAACCTAAAATAATGAAGATGAGAAGTTTTAAAGCCCACAAACTCTTTTTAAAACTCTTTTAAACACCTCAGAAAACTAGAATTTTTTCTCTTAAAAAACTTGGCCAAAATCCCAAAGAGATGGGGTTTATATAGGCCCATCAGAAAACTAGCCGTTAGGCTGAGCTGGCAGCCTGACAGGCTGCCGGTCGACCGACCCGGTCGACCGCCAACGGTCAGAAATATGACTGTTGGGCAACTGCGGTCGACCGGCCCGGTCGACCCAACCAAACAGAGAGCAGAGCTCTCATCCCGGTCGACCGGAACGATCGACCCAAACAACCCGAGAGCCGAGCTCTCAGACCGGTCGACCGGCTCGGTCGATCGTTTTTGTGTCTGCCCAGACGTGCACATCTGTGCACGTCGGTCGACCCTACGGGTCGACCGGCTCTTGGTGCGGTCGACCGTCCGGGTCGACCGACCAGCCTGTCAGCACAAAAAAGACAGAAAATCTGGAAAAAAATGTTTTATAAAAATCTTTTATCTTTTCTGAAAATCCCATAAAACTTGTTATAACATTTTATATTGAAATACAAACAAGTGATAAAAATTTCAAGACATATATCAATCATATCAATTCATTTTTTTAGTCTTGCAAATTTTATCAAAAACAAAACTTGTATTTTTATCAAACTTGATTTTTCAATAGGAAATCTGATTTTCCTAAAACTTATAGAAATACAAAAACATGATATTTGAATATTATTAAGCATGATGCATATGGACATAGGTCTAATATACATTCAACAAATATATCATAGTTTTTGTCTTTAACTTCAAAAATATGTTTTATACCAAAACATAAAACTACATGAATAGGTATGTCAAACTAAGTTTGTATAAGTCATATGAGCATGTATGTATATCTAGAACATATCTAATATACATAGAAATAAAGTAAACTTGTTTTGATCAAACTATTCATGAAAACCAAAATCTAAATCATGAAACGTGTGTGTTGTGCACTTGAGCATATCAACTATACTAAGCTTTACAAATGGATCTAAAACACACTATCTAAACTAGGATACCTAAGTCTTCTTGATGATCTTCATCTTCAAGTAGACTTGCTCCAAAACTCCATCCATGGGCTAGGCAATGTATGATCTTGAAGCTTTGGCCCTGGAATCATCATGAAAGGCTTCTACACACCTTGTTGAAGCTAATCACCAACTAATATCTTGGTTAATGATCTGAAACTTAAACAACACAAGATTATTAGTAAACATAACTATATGAGTTAATCATCATCAAAACTAGAGTGGAAGGCCTTTGGGCCAACAAAGGAGGGTACAACAAGTGGTATATCTCAACCACAAACCAATTTCCTTTTACCACAAAATAAATGATCCTATAGAATAGGATAGAGGATATAGCTCAAGTGGAAAACAAGTGTTTGGAAATCAAAAACTCAAGGAAAAACCATTGGGAAAATAGCTAGGATAAGAATACAATGAAGATCAAAAACCCAATCCCAAAGCTTTTCTTTTTCTTGAATTTTCCAAACCCTTTTTGAAACAAATAGAGATGAACTCTTTAAGCACCAAAAACCTTTTAAAAACTTGCTGAAATAAACACTAGGGAGTAGAAATTTTTAGCTCTAAAATCCTTAACCAAAAACTCAAAGCAATGGGGTATTTATAGCCCCAATACAAAACTAGCCGTTAGGCTGAATTCTCAGCATGAGACGGCTGGCGGTCGACCACCCGGTCATATTTATGACCGTTGGAGACCTGCGATCGACTGGCCGGTCGACCGTAGAAAAACAGAGAGCAGAGCTCTCTGGTCCGGTCGACCGCCCGTCGACCGGCCCAAGTGCCAGGCCAACGTGCACAGACCTGTGCACGTCAGTCGACCGCCCGGTCGACCGACTCTGGGTCCGGTCGACCGTGCGGTCGACCGCCAGAGCCTACCAGAAGGCAATCTGGGTCAGAAAACTGGGTTTTAAATAAATTTAATAAATCCCATAAAACTTCTAAAAATCTACAAAAATAGTTTCTAACATAATGTATGATATACAAACATGTGATAAAAATTTCAACACAATTATCAAACATTCTGAACCATTTTTGTGTCTTATAAATTTTGTCAAAAACTAAAACCTGTATTTTACCAAACTTGGATTTTTCAATAGGAAATCTGATTTTTCCTAAAACTCATTTAAATACAAAAACATGATACTTAAACACATTTAGGCATGTTGCATATGAACATAAGTCCAATATACATGAAACATATACATATCATAGTTTTTGACTTTAATTCCAAAATATGTTTTGTTAAAAATACCAAAACATAAAACACATGAATAGGCATATCAAAATAAGTTTGTCTAGGATATGAAGCATGTATGTATATAGAACATATCTAATATACATTTAAACAAAGTAAACTTGTATTGATACTATCTATTCATGAAAACCAATATCGGTTAAACCAAAAACCGAATAACGAATCCAATACATGAAACGTGTGTGTATTGTGAACTTGAGCATATCACACTATTCCAATCTTTACAAATGGATCTAAAACATAAACTAAACTAGGATACCTAAGTCTTCTTGAGGAACTCCGTCTTCAAGGCGACTCGATCCAAAACGTGATCCACCGAGCTTGACTCCAACGAGTGCTAAGTATGATCTTGTTGCTCGGGCTCTGGAATCACCATGTGAAATGCTTCAAAACTCCTTGTTGAAGCTAATCACCAACTAATATCTTGGTTAATGATCTGAAACTAAACATCACAAGATTATTAGTAAATATAACTACATGAGTTAATCATCATCAAAACTAGAGTGGAAGGCCTCTGGGCCAACAATATGGTCAGCCACCTTACCAACATTCAGCTCCATATACTTTTTTTCTAGAATAACTAATAGAGGAAAAATCTCATTTCAAAAAGAGAATGGAAGCCTTGATTCGTCCGAGAATGCAAAGATTCTAAAGGCCTTACATGAGTCGAACGACAAGTTCCAAACTTGACAGACTCAATAATCTCACAAAATTTTCAGATCCAAGATTAATACTCAAATTTTCAAGTCTCACCACAACAAGAAGAGCCTAGTGACTTCGAAAAGAGTATGAAATATATAATTCAAAGCTAAATTCTTTTACCAAGTCTATCATAGGTTAGAAGCAAAAAATAGTCAATTGGTCAATATTTATAAGAATGAAGAACCTCCACTTTATCAATATTTGACCAATCTTCATATCTCTAACCCTATTGATCTGGCCCAAGAGTCATGTTATTTTAGAAACTAAGATGAAATAAAAGATTCAGTTTCATCACACAATCTTGAACTTGACCATTACTCAACCTTTGACAAATTGGCAAGTTTTCCATTCAATAAGATTAAACTTGAATGTGAATATGATCTTAATCCCCAGAATTGTGATTCAGTTTCAATTTTAGAACCTATGTTGACTCCGTTATCTTTATCTGATTTGGATTCAATTCTTGAGCCAACATTAATTCCCGTACCCATAGATCTTGAAACTGAACCATATTTTGAATAGTCACATTCCATTGATGGGAAATGAACGTGAATTTTAATTTTTGATTTGAAACCAACGCTTGAACAAAAATCGACTCTTGAACCTAAACTTGATTTAAGTCATATTTTGAGTCAGTATTGGTTCCTGAACCTTTCATTCTTGAGCTCAAGTCAACTAATCTACCAAGTCACTATTATTGGACCAAGGAATAGACTATTATAACTCTGAGATGATATTCCAAGATTGGTCATATAACGGGGATAATTTTCATGTTAGGATCTTGTATTATCCTAATCAACTAGGGGATGATAAAACTATAAATAGAAAAGAGGTCATCAAAGAAAATTCACATTATTTAGATTGGGCAGCAACACTCGAACCACCACCGGAACCACCACCTTGAGGCAATATTTTTCCTTTCCTTTCTTCTTTTTCATGCATATATGCATTCATTCATACATTGAGGATAATGCATGAGCTAGGTGTGGGGGGAGGGTTCTAACATAACATAGTTTTCTTTTTATATAAAAATATATTTTCTTTTTCTTTTAAAAATTTTTTGAAAAGAGAAACAATATTTTGACTTATATTTCTATAAGAAATTAAGTTAATTTTAAGAAATAGGGGAATTATAATTAGGATTTTTTATACTTGGTCAAAATAAGATTATTTATTTGATTTCGAAGGTTATGAAGAACAATTGAAAAAGTAATTTGCCTTAATTTTTATCTTGATGAAATATGCATAATTTATACACTCACATTTAAGGTTCAAAAATAAAGATTCTTATGACTTATGATTGAGATTTTACCTGCACACAAAATACAGAATTTTAAAACTTTTAAAACAATCGTGCAGGGTGCTTAATTCTACCGCTATAGCAAGTGGCTATGCGGGTCGTGATCCACAGGGAGGGACTAGCGATGGAAGCTTGTTTAGTAAGTTCTCTTTTTTTAATAATGTTATTTACAATGATATTTACAATGAAGAAGTGTGAAAAAGATTGGGAATTGGTGATTTACACTAAACTTAAAAGAAAGAAAACTAAAAACTAAAAACCTACTTATCTCTTCGGTGTCTGCTTACCTTGAAACCGTGTCAATGACGTACCTTTCTTTGAAGGCGAACGAAGCATGGAATATGAGATCTTCCCCACTCCCGATCTATACTACGAAATAAAAAGGGCAAACTATGCTACCATGGAAGTAGATATTCATCACCATAAACCATCAACTGCACTTACAAGGAGAAGGCACCTTCGAAACTCTTGGTTTCACATGGATCCGCAAACACAAAAGAGGGAAACACAAAGAATAGAAAAAAGAAATAAACTTTGATTCGATTCAATTAACAATAGAAGAAAAGATTACTTACACCGATTGTCACCTTCAGTACAAGTTTGATCTCCATGAAAGTATCCTCTCCTCTCAGTTAAAAAAATTTAAGAATTACGAAAAAGAAAATAAAACCTAATCTACAAACTAGCCTAAGAAAACCTTAAATTTTTTGTTTCTGTCCTCGACTCTGTACTTCTGAGATCTGCCCTTCTCTGTTGCTCTGCAGGGGTATTTATAGGCGCTGGAAGACATAGAGTCCCAATACAACTCTCCCACGAAAGCCGGTATCCAGAATCATCTGGATTGCCGCGGAAACGCGGCTTTGGCCGCGTTTTCGCGGCCAAATACTGCCTGCTGGCCACACGCTTTCGCACGTGGCTTCCTCTGGTCCGTCCATCTGGGTATATCCGTTTAGATATGGCATCCTGACTCTTTATTTTGAAAATTTGGGATAACTTGGGAAGCAAGTTACCCTAAATTCAAATCTTCCAAATCTTTTAAAACGATTTTGTAATCCTTGCACTCTCCTTCTTTGACCTTTATCCTCATCCTGCAAGCAATTAGGATTTAGTAGAAGTCCATCCCTTTACTCTTCTTAGTATTTGCAACATTTGCACTTTGTAATTGCAACTTTTGGCACTTGGTAATTGCAACTTTTAGCACTTGGTAATTGCAACTTTTGCATTGGGCTTGGACATGGGCTTGGGCTTCTGGGCTTCATTTAAGCTTTTATTCTTTATCTAATTAATTACTCAAGGCCTGCACACAATAAATAATAAAACATTAGTAATAGTGCATAATTGTAGGAATAAATATGAAAATGTGATAGTAAATGTAGTGATAAATATGCACTTTTTACTACCTATCACCCCCACACTTATCTTTTTGCCCGTCCTCGAGTAAAATCAAAAAGAAAAGAAAAATTAATCTATTCTAACTCACTTTCATAGGAATCACGGTTGCACTTAGCACGTGCAACAAGCCGTTAAACCTCTAGGTTACCCTAGAGAACGAGTGTTGTCTCGTGAGGGTTTTCAGCAGATTACACCCACAAAATCCATAAAAAGGAAAAATATTTGAAATACTTTTGAAAAGACTAAGTAATCTATAAGTTTTTAGGATCCTCATTTTTATTCATTCTTAAACTTAGTCTTTATATAGTAAATTGTTATCCATTTAGGTAAGGATCAAAATTGAATTTTTGTATAGTCTTTTTCGTTACCAAAAGTCATATGCATCCTTATGAATCTTTACTAGAAATTCCTTAACTTGGACTCTCATGCCTCTTTATTATTATTTTCTCTCTCTCTATTTTTTTTAATATGTATAACTCATCTAATTTTCTTTCGTGTAAGTATCAAGGCTTCTTGAGGCATTCATACCTAACTAATTGACTATTGGATGTGTTAGTACATATATAAGTATATAAGTAATTTTTTTTAGTTTCCTTAGGCTTTCTAATCCACCCATGTAGCAAACTTAAAGTCGGTGGCTCCCAAACTAGTTGGTCTTAGGGCACCGGGTGAGAAAACACCCCACGGACTCAAATTCGAGTGAACTAGGCCACAAAACTAAGGACTTTATTTCATAAATTCATCTTTAGGCGTGAATACTTATGCTTCTTGAGGCACATGTATCAAGCTTAATCAGTGAATTTCTTTTTTTTCAATTTTTTTATTTTTTTATAGGGCACAAGAGTCTTTGTCTTAGAATCCTAGATATGTAAATGCATTAGGTATGCACATTTCATTAAGGTAAAAATCAAGACTAATTACTTATTCAATTTTTCCTCCTATACCTAAAAATTCAACAATTTATTTTATTTTGACCAAGTTTTTAGAAATCCTAATCATGATTTTCCTAATTCTTAAGACTAACTTAGATTTTTTTCAAAAGATAAGTCAAAATATTGTCCCTTTTTTTTTTAGCAAATTGTTAGTTTCTACCTATGTTAGTATGTTAGTAAAGCCTCCCCCCATACTTATCTCATGCATTGTCCTCAATGTATGAATGAATGCATGTATGCATGAAAAAGAAGAAAGGGAAGGCAAATATTACCTCAAGGTGGTGGTTCCGGTGGTGGTCTAATTGGGCCAAGCGTTGCTACCCAATCAAGATAATGTGGTATTCGGAGGAACCCACCAGAAATTTCTCTTGTATAACCCACTAAAATGTATGTATGATCATTTTTTAACAATTCCACCCATCAAATTTTCAAATTTCATAATTATTTTCAGAGTCAATTGTGTCAACCGCCTTGTCCCAAAATGTAGTGTGAAAAGATGGAATGATTGACTTGGACGTCAGAAGTATGGGAACGAATACCGACTCAGGAAAGAAACTTAAATCAAGTAAGGGTTCAGGAGTCGAGCTCGGTTCAAGAAGTGTGTCCAAGTCAAGAAGTTGAAACTCAAGTCCACAATCATTTTCCCACAATGAAATGTGACTCAATATTGGTGATTCAAGTTCAGGAATGATAGGTGGGGAATCAAAACTGACTATAAAATATTCCTAAGTTGGGTAACAAAACAGGAGTCAATAATGATTGGGAATTTGAACTTGACCACAGATTTGAGAATCTAGGTCACATATCTCATTGAGTTCAATATCATAAAAATGAGAACTTGCCAATTTATCCATGGGACTTTCAAAATTATAAAATTGGTTAAGTTCAATATGATCATCAAAAATGGGTGATTCAATTCATGATGAATTGGCACAGGATCTAATGTTGACTCGGGAAAAGTAAAATTAGGTGAAGACACGGAGTCATTATTGAATCAGGAAGTAGAATTGAATCACCAAGTGGGAGATCATGATCATATTCATGCTCAAGTTCTATTTCAGGAAAGGAATAACTTGCCAAACTATCAAAAATTAGAGTTTCGGCAAGTTCAAATGATGGTACTGAATTAGAATCTTGTTGTCCAAAACAACGTGGCTTGTCGGCTCTAACAGAATGGTTAGCGATATCAGAAATGGCCGAACGGTGAGAACATAAATATTGAACCATCATATCTATTTTATGATCACGAGCTAATCTAGCCTGAGTCATGGCTTCAAGCATCTTTTCATAGTCGATTGGTGCATCATTTTGTGATTGGACTTGAAAAGAGGAAGTGTTGTTGGGACAATCGTGATGAAGTTGTGAGTCGGTCAGATTCTGTGACTGTTGCTTGGACTCATGCATACTCATCATTTCCAAGATAGATGGTTTTCTATTCTGAATGGGTGAATTTGAGTATGAATCTTGGGAATATTGTGGACAAGGTGGATACGGAGGACAAGTTGGTTGAAAATTGGACTCGGGGGAAGCGAAACCCTATGAACTCTGTGAAGAGTTGAAATTATTGTGGAAATTATGGTCATAAGATGGGGGCATGGGTTATATGCATTCGGATAAGACCATTCCGGCATACTAGGTTGGTCAAAGTTATGATATGCCGGGTTGGTAATATCCGAAAAAGAGGTTGGTGTGTAATATGGATTTAAAATTGAAAAAATTATTATTATATATCATATCACACAAACACAAACAAAGAAAAAGAAAACAAACAAATAAGCAAACAAAAAAGAAAAATTTTAACCTAAGTTAGGGTAGACCTATGACCTAGACGACTCCTAACTGGTTAGACTGTCCACGGGAGGTCTAATGCAGACTTTGACCACAAGTTAATCAGCCAGGTTAGGGCAAGATTGGTGGGAGGTTTTCCGTCAAAGACATTCCTTAATTAAATACCACCAATCTTCGGGCTTTCGGCCCTCAATCCCCTTCCTAGACACTGATTTGGCAGGAGTCAAATTCCAACACCATTCCCCCTTAGGATAATCTCCTAATTGAGTCCGAGATGTCCCTAGGGCCAACGTCTACTCATTTTTAGTTAGGCTTGGGTTAGTGAGTGAGGAGATTGTTTGTGGGCCAAGGAAGGTGATGAAATCCCCACCTTATCTTATTTATAGGACAAGCTCTTAAGTCAATTTAGTGCACGTGTAAAGCAATAGACAAATATTCACTCAAAGCAGAAAATCAGCCAAGGGTGCTTCCTAGTTTATATGCAATGCGAACGTACCTTGTCTCCAACACTCTTCAACAAAAATTAAAAAAAAATTAAATAGACACGTGCTTAAGATGCAAGAGTCTAATTTTTTTATTTTTCAACAAATGGGTACTGTTAATTAATTAGCAGTGTACAGGTTTATCACAGAGTAAATTTTAACAGAGCAGTAAATCAGATTTGAAAGTAGCAGCAACATGTAGAAAACAGGGTAAGTAGTGAACTAATCAGGCCACGGAAACGCGGCTTTTGCCGCGGAACCGCGGCTCTGTAGTAGGCCCCGTTGCTCTACCTTCAAAGGCAGAGGCATAGAGTTGCTATATGTCCTTGCTGCTTGTTAGTTTTCCTGTTCTCCAAACCTGCAAATAGAAAGAATAAAAGAATTAGTTATTTATTATTATTTTTTATTTTTTAGAGAATACTTACCGTCTCTCCCCGGCAACGGCGCCAAAATTTTGATTGAGATTTTACCTGCACACGAAATACAGAATTTTAAAACTTTTAAAACAATAGTGCAGGGTGCTCAATTCTACCGCTATAGCAAGTGGCTATGCGGGTCGTGATCCACAGGGAGGGACTAGCGATGGAAGCTTGTTTAGTAAGTTCTCTTTTTTTTAATAATGTTACTTACAATGATATTTACAATGAAGAAGTGTGAAAAAGATTGGGAATTGGTGATTTACACTAAAATTAAAAGAAAGAAAACTAAAAACTAAAAACCTACTTACCTCTTCGGCGTCTGCTTACCTTGGAACCGTGTTAATGACGTACCTTTCTTTGAAGGCGAACGAAGCATGGAATATGAGATCTTCCCTACTCCCGATCTATACTACGAAATAAAAAGGGCAAACTATGCTACCATGGAAGTAGATATTCATCACCATAAACCATCAACTGCACTTACAAGGAGAAGGCACCTTCGAAGCTCTTGGTTTCACATGGATCCACAAACACAAAAGAGGGAAACACAAAGAATAGCAAAAAGAAATAAACTTTGATTCGATTCAATTAACAATAGAAGAAAAGATTACTTACACCGATTGTCACCTTCAGTACAAGTTTGATCTCCTTCCTCCATGAAAGTATCCTCTCCTCTCAGTTAAAAAAAATTAAAAATTACAAAAAAGAAAATAAAAAACCTAATCTACAAACTAGCCTAAGAAAACCCTAAATTTTTTTGTTTCTGTCCTCGACTCTGTACTTCTGAGATCTGCCCTTCTCTGTTACTCTGCAGGGGTGTTTATAGGCGCTGGAAGACATAGAGTCCAATACAACTCTCCCACGAAAGCCGGTATCCAGAATCATCTGGATTTCCGCGGCCAAATACTGCCTGCTGGCCACGCGCTTTCGCGCGTGGCTTCCTCTGGTCCGTCCATCTGGGTATATCCGTTTAGATATGGCATCCCGACTCTTTATTTTGAAAATTCGGGATAACTTGGGAAGCAAGTTACCCTAAATTCAAATCTTCCAAATCTTTTAAAAACGATTTTGTAATCCTTGCACTCTCCTTCTTTGACCTTTATCCTCATCTTGCAAGCAATTAGGATTTAGTAGAAGTCCATCCCTTTACTCTTCTTAGTATTTGCAACATTTGCACTTTGTAATTGCAACTTTTGGCACTTGGTAATTGCAACTTTTGGCACTTGGTAATTGCAACTTTTGCATTGGGCTTGGACATGGGCTTTTTGGGCTTCTGGGCTTCATTTAAGCTTTTATTCTTTATCTAATTAATTACTCAAGGCCTGCACACAATAAATAATAAAACATTAGTAATCGTGCATAATTGTAGGAATAAATATGAAAATGTGATAGTAAATGTAGTGATAAATATGCACTTTTTACTACCTATCAACTTATAAAAAATAAAAATAAATATAAATATATATATAATTTTCTGATTAAGCTGGGTAGTTCACCTTATAAAGCATAAGTATTCACGCCTAAAAGTGGTCCAAATCAATAAAAACCCTTAGTTTTGTGGCCTTGTTTGCTTGAGTTCTTAAGTCCTTAGGGTGCTTTCTCACCTAGTGCTGTAAGACCATCCGGTTTGGAGTCACCGACTAAAGGCTCGTTACATGAGCAAATTACAAAGCCTAATAAAACTAAAGGATATTACTGTCAGAATATGTAAAATAAGGCATGAGAGTTGGGTAGAAGAATCCTCAGTCAAATATTCACAGTCACAAAGATACATATAACTTAGGGTAAAATAAAAGACTAGCTGAGAAATATAGTTTTAATCCTTACCTTGATTGATAATTAGTTTTTGAACAAAGACTAAGTTTAGGAATGAATAGTATGGTATTCTTATGACTCATAGATTACTTGAATTTTTGCAAAAACATTTCAAATATTTTTTCTCTTTTTCAAAATGTGTTTTCGGAGATACTAACACTTTGTTTTCCTTTCTTTATGGATTTTGTGGTGTGATTCTCTGAAAATTCTCACGAGACAAAAATTCGTTCTCTAGGAGTAACCTAGAGGTTTAACGGCTTATTGCACGTGCTAAGTGCAATTGTGATTCCTACGAATGTTTATTTTCTTTTTATTTGTTTTACTCGAGGATGAGCAAAAGATAGGTGTGGGCTATGATCAGTCACTAATATTCCATTATTTATTGTCATATTTTCAAATTTATTTTAATAAAATCTGCCATTTGATCCTATTATTGTCTAAATATGTGCATGCCTTATTTAATGGGGAAAGAGAGAAAATGAGCCCAAACACCCACTTAAATTCTGATTTAAATGAGTTTAAATCAAAATCAAGAATTTGGACAAATATACATAGGGGGATAAGCGCAGATCAAAGCGTAGCAGAGAAGATAACACCAAATGAAAATCAGTTAAATTCGAATTTCTATAGATCCATTGGTTAACTTGAAGATCAACAGGGATATCGTCTAATCCAGAAAACAAACTAAAAAAACAAGTGGATAATAGAAGATATGGAAGAATCAAAACCACGCGCCTTTGGATCTGGCCTGGCAGTGAAAACCGGCTTTGTCAGCATTTAACTAAACCTGCACAAAAAATACAGAATTTTAGAAATAAAGAGTAGCAGTGCAAGGTTCTTAATTCTACCGCGATAGCAAGTGAAAATGCGGGTCGTGATCCACAAGGAGGGACATGCGATGGAAGCGTGTTGTAAGTTCTCTTTTAGTTCAAAATGGTTAAAAGTTCTTCTTTATTTTTATGAAGAAAAGAAAAAGAAATCTGTGTTAATTTAGAAAATAGTGGTAAATAGAAGATGATGGTGATTGTTGGAGAATGAAAAACTAAGTTAAAGGAAAAAAAAGAGTAAATAAAGTATGGGCTTTGAAATCATTTTCTTACACTAATTAAAAGAAAAAAAAAGAAAGTAAAGTTTACTTATCTCTTCAGCGCTCGTTTACCTTGAATCTTTTGCAAAAACTTACCTGGTCTTGAAGGCGTGCAGAGCATGATGTATAGGATCTTTCCCGTTTTCAGACTAAACTATGAATTAAAATACAAGTTGAAAATAAAATAGAAAGGTTATTCATCACCATAAGCCATCAAGGGCACTTGCAATGGCAAGACAGTTTCGATGCTATAGGTTTCATTGGATTTACAATGCGCCTCTAAGGAAAGCAAATAAAAACAAGAATAAAGAAAATGCAACTTTTGATTTAATGAATAACATTGAAAGAAAGGAAAAATACTAATACCAGTGTCACTCTCAGTATAACCTTCACTCATATTCTCTCATGAAACTCCTCTCCTCTAAATTACATAATACATCTGAAAATTACATGAAAAAGAGAAACTCCTCTCCTCTAAATTACATAAATACATCTGAAAATTACATTAAAAAAATAAAATCCTAAACTAAACTAAAGTAAAAACCTAGCTTAAAGTCTATTTCTGCTCAATGGCCCCCCTTTGCCTTCAAAAATGCAGGTGTTTATAGCCAAAACTGGATAAGGGAGAGCCTACGAAGATAAGGGCAAAATCTTTTTCATGCCCAATAGAAAAAATGTTCTGATAAAGTTGGAGATAAATTTTTATATTATCCCTTGATTTTCAGTTAGATTGTGTCTTATCTCTCTGAATCTTCTTAACATACATCCCAATCTTTTAGATATCCCTTTGTATATTGATAGGGTTGCATTTGGACTTCTAGATTTGCCTCTATCTCCTTGATTCTTCAAGCTAACCAAATTGATTCTTCTAAACCGATTTTAACTATATTTATTTGGCTTAATATTCAGTTAACCAAATAGATCCAATTAAATCAGAGTTTAACAGTCTTTATTTGGTTCTTTCTCTCCCTTCATCAAGACAAACCTACAAAATATGATATTAAGACAAGAAATTAGCAGAATTTATTACAAAATAGATATAAAAATGTAATAAATAGATATGCAATAAACGTGTACAATCACACCCCAATACCTATCTTTTGCTTGTCCTCAAACAAAACAAAGAAAAATGAACTAACATAATCTAACAGACTTTCGGAGGAATCACGGTTGCATTTAGCATGTGCAACAAGCAGTTAAACCTCTAGGTTACCCCTAGAGGAAGAGTTTTGTCTCGTGAGGATTTTAGTGGATTACACCCACAAAATCCATAAAGAAAAAGAAATAAAGTGTTATATTTGTTGCCTAAAAGCCCATCACACTCTAGTTTTGATAATGATTAACTCATATAGTTATAGTACTAATGATCTTATCTTTATAAGTTTCAGATATATGACCAAGATCTTAGTCAGTGTTTAGGTTCAACGAAAAATCTAAAGTCAAGTTTTGGAAGGTAGCACGTGTTAATTCAAGATCTCACGCTTCAAGATCGCATCAAGTACTCAAAGAGGAGTCTAGCTCGTTGGATCAAGTTTTGGACCAAGTCAAGATGGAGAAGAAGAGATTTTAAGAGAAGATTTCAAGACTTGAGTCATTTTTGTAAATTTTAAGATTTTATTTTTAGATAAAATGTGAGGGTAGATTAGGTGGATTGCTCAAGCTTATATATACACGCACACACAATAATTTCAAAACATTTCATGTTAAATAGTTTTGTTTTTGAAAATATCGTTTTGTTTTGGACTTCAATGAATACATATTTGGTTTCATAAATAGATTTCATCAAAATGAGCTTATATGATTTATATGTGTTTTGGATTTCATCCATACACATTGATAGTTGAGATATTTAGAAAAACTTATTTTGATATTTTTAGTTCATGGTTTTATGTTTTGTTAAAGTCAAAACTTATTTTGAGCTTAATTGTCAAAAATAAGTATATTTCAACTTATATGTGTCTTGGATCATATCCACACACACTATACTTCAAAAGTGTTTAAAATATCTTGCTTTTTGTATTTGAACAAGTTTTGAAAAAATTGTTTTTTCAATTTGAAGTTTGATTTTGAAAAATACGGGTTTGGGTTTAAGGCTAAATTTTATGTCGCAAAAATATTTTAAATTTTTTGTAATACGTGTTGATATTTGATCACACATAATAATTCAAAGTGTTTATATGAATCTATTTTGTGGATGTTATCGTATTTAAATAAAATTTTTGGGTTTTACATGTTAACTTTCCAATCCCTTAAAACCCTGACCTTGGGCTTCTGGCGGTGGACTGACCGGTCGACCGTATCAGAGATCGGTCGACCGAACGGTCGACCGATGTGCACAGGACGTGCACAAGCCTTGGCTTGAGGGCCGATCAATCAGAGGGTCGACCGACCAAAGAGCAATGCTCTCTGGTTCTTGCCTCGATCGACTGAACGATCGACCGATAAGTCAAGACCTGTGTGCGGTCGACCGGGGGTGATCGACCGGCAACCCCAACGATCTGAAATTGATCGTTGGCCGGTCGACCGGCCGTCATTTTGCCTATAAAGGCTAGCTATCTGGTGACTTATAAAAGGGGTGTTTTTGGCCAGATTTTTGGTAAATTTTTTTAGGCTGTTTTTAAGAGCTCTTTACAGAGTTTCTTAGCAAGTTTTAGAGCTTCATTTCTATATCTAAAAGAGAGTTTTCAAGAATGAATCTCTTGTGTTTCAAAAAATATTTTCTTGAGATTTTTACCTCCACATCTATCTTGTTTTTTCACAAAAACTTGAGCTATCTATTACTATATCAATACTTTAGGGATCTTTGTTGTGAGAGTTATTTTTATGATCAAGAGAAGTGATCACAAGTGTTCCACCCCCTTGTATGGGGAAGTTGTAGAGGTACGACCTTGGTAAGGTAGAGTGCTTGCGTGTGTTGTTCTTGCGGGAACAAGTGAGAGACTTGCGGGTTCAAGAGTTTTTGAGGGAGCTCGTTGTAGGTGTTGCGGCACCGACCGATCTTGCGGGATCATTTTTAATGAAAATCCTTCATAGTGGTGAAGGGGGGGACATAGAGCAAGTGTGCTCGGATCTCGAAACAAATCTCCCGTGTTTGTGATTGCTTATCTCTCCCTCTCTCACTTATGTTTATATCTTGCATGCTTTTATTGTTCATCTATATATGCTAGATATATCTTGTGCTTAATTGATATATATTCTTGGTTGTTTGTGTGCTCACACTTATATTTAACCAAGAGAGTCATAGTAGCACCTCAACTCTTAATCCAAAAGAATCTTGAGGAGTTAGTCCAGAACCCTTCACCGGGAATTCAGTTACACTATTGTGTTATACGTTGTGTGTTAGCCTAATAGTTTTTAGGTTGCATAATTAGCTAATTTTTCGCATTAATTTTGTATTTGATTAGCTTGTCACCTATTCACCCCTCTAGGTGACCTACAATTGGTATCAGAACTTGGTGCTCTTGATTTGGGTCTAACAACCTTGAGTTAAAGATCCTCATTTTAGCTAATCACAATATTTATATACACACTCATGGATTTCATGACACCTTTCATGTTTGATGATCGGGGGAAAATCACGTATGAAAAGTGTCATTTTGTTGCCCCAAAGGTTCATCACCCTAGTTTGATGATGATTAACTCTTGTAGTTATTTTACTGATAATCTTGTGCTTATTTAGTTCAGATATTTGATCAAAATCTTAGTCGGTGTTTAGTTTCAATAAAAGATTCAAAGTCAAGTTTTGAAGCTAGCACGTGTTGATTCAAGAGCTTGCGCATCAAGATCGTATCAAGTACTCAAGAGGAGTCTAACTCTTTGGATTAAGGTTTGGACCAAGTCAAGAAGAAGAAGATTTTTAAGAGAAGATTTCAAGACTTGAGTAGAGTTTGTAAATGTTAAAATTTTGTTTTTAAATAAAATTTAAAGGATAGATTAGTTGTGGATTGCTCAAGCTCATATATTCATAAGAAAATTTTTGATTTTGAAAAATACCGTTTTGGTTTTGATCTTCAAAGTAGATATCTTTATGTTTCATGAATAAAGTTCATCAAAACAAGTTTACATGTTTTATATGTGTTTTGGCTTTCATCCATACACATTGTTGGTTCCAATGTTTAGAAAACTTATTTGATGTTTCTATATCATGTGTTTGAGTTTTGTATTTATCAAAACTTTGTTTAGAGCTTAATGTCAAAAATATAGATATTTCATCTTATATGTGTATTAGATTATATCCAAACACAGTATGCTTCAAAAATGTTTTAATATCTGTTTTTGTATTTGGACAAGTTTTAGAAAAATCGGTTTTTCATTTAAAAGTTTGATTTAAAAAAAATACCAGTTTTTGTTTAAGTTGAATTTCTATATCGGAAAAAAATAGTTCAATTTGTTTGTAATATGTGTTAATTTTTTATCACACATATTTGGATTTCAAAGTATTTCGATGAACTGATTTTTGTGGATTTTATGTGATTTTATAGGATTTTATAGGATGTTAAAAGACAAAGTTTTAATCCCTTTTTATCTCTGACCTGGCCTTCTGGCGGTCGACCGACCGGTCGATTGAGCCAGAAGTCGGTCGATCGAGCGGTCGACCGATGTGTACAGAACGAGCACACAACCTTGTCTTTAGGGCCGGTCAACCGGGCGGTCGACCGATCCAGAGAGTTTACTATCTGGATCTTGCCCCAGTGGACGACGAGCGGGCGACCGGCCAAAGAGTAATGCTCTCTAATTCTTGCCTCGGTCGACCAACCGATCGAGGACAGGTTAAGACTGGGGCGCGGTCGACCTGTCGGTCGACTGGGTGGTCTACCGACAGGCCTATTTGGCCAGATTCTGAGCCATAGCGACTAGTTTGATCCCCTATAAATAAGGGTTCTCTTGGCCAGTTTTAGATAAGATTTTTGGAGAGTTTTCAAGAGCCATTTCCCATCTCCAACAGAAGTTTTTTAACAAGTTTTGAGCTAAACTTCCATATCAAAAGAGTGTATATCAAGAGTAATTCTCTTGAGTTTTTTAAAAGCTTTCATTTGAGTTTTTCACTTTCAAATCTATCTTGTTTTTCCTCACTCAAGCTTGAGCTTTTTATAGCCATATCTGTCTTATAGGAGCTTTATTTGTGAGGATGTTTGGGGGTGATCAAGTGTTAAGATAACCAAGTGTTCCACTTTCTATTTTGAGGAGTTGTAGTGGGCGGCCTCAGCGAACTTGTAGGTTCCTGTTGTGTTGTTCTTGCAAGAACATGTGAGGGACTTGTGAGTCCAAGAGTTCTAGTGTGAGCTCATTGTAGGTGTTGCGATACCGAGTGATCTTGTGGGATCGATTCTAGTGGAAATCCTTCATAGTGTTGAAGGCGGGGATGAGCAAGTGTGCTCGAACAATTCTCCTGTGTTTGCGATTGCTCATCTCTCTCTCTCTTTCTCACTTGTATTTACATAATCCTGCAGCTTATTGTTCATCTATATATGCTAAATATATCTTGTGCTTAATTGATATACATGCTTGGGTTGTTTGTGTGCGCTCACACTAGTATTCAATCAAGGAGAGCCATAATGACCCTTAACTCTTAATCTAGAAGAATCTTGAGGAGATAGTCCAGAGCCCTTCACCAGGAATTCGGCTACACTCTTGTGTTATACTTTGTGTGTTAGCTTAATAATTTTTATTTGCATAAATAGTTTTTAATTCCGTATTAGTCTGTATTAGATTAGCTTGTCACCTATTCACCCCCCTCTAGGTGATTTACATTAGTATCAGAGCTGGGTGCTCTTGATTTGGGTCAACAACCTTGAGTAAAGATCCTCATTATCTAATCATAATATTTGTTTACACACACATATGAATTTCATGACACCTCCCATGTTTGACATTCTTAATATCAAACTTCGAAAGTTAAGATGTCATGTACTTAAAGTCCTAGGGATTCATGTTTATTTCCACTATTAAAGATTCATATTTTATAAAATGGCATAAATTTTGAGGCTAATGCAAGAGACATCCATGCTTTAAAGTCTACCCTAAATGATGAATATCTATCTAGGGTTCTAACTTTGATCGGCTTTTGTAGTTTGGAACGTACTTATCTCTCTGGTGAAACAAAAACAATACTATATGGGGAGTGACTCGGATGAAGAAATGATGCTTCCAACACATGCTACATGGTCCAAGGGGATGACCCCTTGAGGTAAATTCTGAATCGAGTGAGAAAAATATATTAGCATGCGTTATGATGAGCTTGCATTTTTTGGTTAAAA
>JAVJIF010019588.1:0-22764 GCA_038442645.1 Agave tequilana | reverse complement strand
TTAATTTTGTCATGTGCTGCAATTTGGAGGTTTTGAGGTAGAAAGGAAGTATAAATGGAAAAGTATATTGTGTTTTACGGTGTTTGGTTGATAAAGTAAAAGTGTAAATGGTAAAGTATATTGTGTTTTACGGTGTTTGGTTGGTAATGTAAAAGTGTAAGTGGAAAAGTTGACCACAAAACTAACTGTAGCAGTGATTTAAATATTAAAAATACTATTAAATTAAATCTACTATTGCAAATTAAATTGTATTATTAAATTTGAGATAAAAATTAATAATCTTAATATTTTATTTATAACAATAATATAATAAAATATTAGTATAAATAGTAAAATTTACTAAAATATTCAAACTAAATAAATATTATAAAATTTTAAGAAAATCTAAAGAACATTAATAAAATTTTAAGAATACTAATAAAATATAAATATTAAAAAATGTTACAACAATAATAAAATATAGTTATAATATTATAATATTAAAAATACTTGAAAATTATTATAATATAAATTTTATTATAATATTATTTTAATATTATAAAAAATATAAAATTAATAAAGTAAAATATAATTATAATTAATAATAAATTATCATTATAGTATTATTATACTGAATTATTATTACAATATTAACATAATAAAATATTAATATAATAATAAAATATATTATGATATTAATAAAGCAATTTTTTAAATTAAAAAATAATTAATTAAATATATAGTAATTTTATATTAAAGTATAATATTATTATATTAATAAAATATTAACTCTAAATAAAATAATAAAAAATGGAATAAGTATTAATAAAATAATAAAATATTAAATTAAAATATTTAATTAAAATAGTAAAAAGTAAATATTAAAACAATAAAAAAAGTTAAAGATTAAAAATATAAAATAATTAAATAATTAAATAAGAAATTGAAGACTATTAAAATATTAAATATTTAATAATATTTAATTATATATTGATTATCAAGTATCTGTTTTGATCTGTAAGTGTACTACAAGTGAGAGTTACATGACTACAAAATTAACTGTAGCAACTGCAAGTGGGAAAATATGAGTGTAAAAGTGAGATTTACATCACCACAAATTTAACTGTAGCAACTGTAAGTGGGAAAAGAAGAGTTGTAAAAGTTTTTGCATTTTGCATTTTGCAAACGAAACCAAACAAGTGTAAACTGTAAAGTTGCAAAAATTTTTACATTTTGCAAGCATTTTGCAAGCTACCAAACACGCCCGAAGTATAAACACCAACATATTCTTCTATTTCTTCTTTTGGACTAAAAAAAAAATTTGTTGAAGAAATATGGAAAAAAAAAAGAAAAACAAACAAAGTTAAACATTTTTTTGAATTAAAAAAAGTTTTTTTGGAAAAAATAGGAAAGAAAAAGTAAAGGAACAAATAGAAAAAAAATAATCATATTGTTTTGTATAAATAAAAGTTATATTGAAAAAATGAAGAAAGAAAATAAAAAAATTAGGAAAATTTTAAATTTACCAAAGACTTTACAATTGTTATCCAAGGTTGTTGAATAAAAGAAGATAGTCAAACCAATTGAGCTACAAGATTTTTATGCATGGTAACTATCATAATTTTTTTTTTTGCATAAAAAACAGAAAGAGGGGGCAATAGAAGAGATAATATATTTTTCTGGTGGCCGAAGGGGCATGTTCCCCTCTTGACCCTTCGCAGCTCCGTCACTGCTAAACTATCGTAGTCTTTTCATAAAATTACCATGATACTTCTAAAATTTCAAATAATTATCATAAACAATTTTCATAATTTTTTCTCGCTCGCAAAAAGGCTATATCACTGTATTACTAACACACTGTAAGAAAATAAAGTTAGGGACAAAGGAAGGACCCGGTTATTTCGTAATTTGAAAGCTAGAGAGGAGGTTAGGCATGAAGGTGAAACTTTGAGGTGATATCCACAATTTACCGAAAATAAATATAAATAAATAAAAGACAATAATACCAGAGTCCTGTGCACGTGCCAGGCACGCGCAGGAGTTGCTGTATAAATACAAACTGTCTCAGGGATGTAGGCGAAAAATACTGGGCTCAAACCCCTAAAAGACAATAATACCAGTCTTGTGCACGTGCAAGGCACGCGCAGGTGTTGCTGTATAAGTACAAAATGTCTCAGGGAGCTAGGCGAAAAATACTGGGCTCAAACCCCTAAAGTCCGAGGCCCGAGGCCCAGGCCCGAGTCTCTTTTTAAGAGTCGAGTCGGAGTCCGCACTCAGGATCAAAGCGTAAGCGAGAGCGAGAGAGATGCAGAAGAGGGAAGCAGGCAAGGTCTCCGGCTCCGCCCCATCGGGCACGCCGGCGAAGCGAGGCCGTCCCTTCGGCAGCACCACCGCCAACATCGTCGCCGCCGCCGCCTCCGGCGATTCGTCCTCTCCGGCCTCCCTCCTCGGCCCTTCCCTCCAGCTCCCCGCCTCCTTTGCCGGTCGGTCACCCTCCACCCTCACCCTACTCTTTCAACCAGTTGGTCCTCTTTTTTAGGATTAAATTCAACGTATTTGTCGATTATCACTTATTGCTTAGCATAATCTCATAGAATTAGTGGTTTCAATTTTCTGCCACTGAATAAATACATGATTATCGTTGGAAATTTAGCGTATAGTAGGGTAATTGGACCCATTTGTTAGAGTGAAATTGTATTCTCAAACTTTCTTTTAGATTCTTTCAATCCACTGGGAGAGTAGGGCCGGCCCAAGGGTAGCAGGGGCCCTAAGCCAGATTTCAGATTGGGGCCCTTCAAAGATGGTTGACATGTGTAATCTAAGTAAGAACTTATATTCTTGTTGAAAACTACACTAAATATTACCACAAGACATTGCTTGAAAGAGAATGAAATATTATTGAGAATTAATAATTTTTTGTTTTTTAGTATGTGAAATTGAGCATTTTGAATAACAAAAAAAAAAAATCTCATCGGCATCATATGATAGCCTTTTATTGATCATTTCCTCCCCGATTATTATTTATTGAAAATTAAAAGAAATTAAAATAAAATGAGCTTTTATAACTAGTTTGATGGGGCCTCAAACTCCAGGAACACCAACATATCAAGAAGAATCTCTCTTTTGAACAAAAGTAGAAAATTGATAACAGAAATTCATTATAATACTAATTATATGCATTCTTAATTAAATTGATAACATAAATTTAAGATACACACAAACCTTGGAGAAAAGGGAGATTGGAGAAAAAGGGAGACTTATTGGCATGAGAGTAGGCTAGGTGAGCAAGGGAGCCAATCTGTAGGGAGATAGGAGGATCAGACACACGCAAGAATAGAGCCACGAGCTCGGTTCCTCATGTCTATGGCGATGGAGTTTTGCTCTTCATCGGTGCCTCCACCATCTCTCCACTGAACACCCCCAACATCTCTCTCCCCACTCCCCCCCAACCTGAAATAATAAAACAAGAAGCGGAGGAGTAAAAGGGGATACTCGAATAGAAAACTGAACTGGTGAAAGGTGAAGAGTTGGAGAAGAAAGAATGGGCCGTCACCTGTCATGTGGAGTATTTAACTTACTCGTACCTTTTGTTCGCAATTACAAAAATGCCAGTGGAAGAAGAGAACCTTGCTGCACACCACATGGACAAAAGTGTAAATTAGCTTTGATAGTGACTCTTGCTTTGCCTGCCCATGGGTTATGCCCTTGTCTAGTTATTTTCTTAATTCACTTTTAGGCAGTATTAATTTTTTTAAAGAGTAATTACTCAATTAATGATCATTTGAGGGCCCTTGCTGATATGGGCCCCTAGGCGGTGGCTTTAGTAGCTTTACCCCAGGGCCAGTCCTGTAGGAGAGGGTTGTTTCTTGCTTGCGTGAGTTTAAATTGCACATCAAAAAGGTAGGTTTTTTCTGCTATAGAGGACTGACATGCTAGGTTCTATAGCTAGCCTTTTGTCACAACCCCTTTTAGTTAGCTCAACAGGTAGAATTAATATAAACCAGTATACCTTCGTCGTCGTCAGTGGGAAACTGACCGATGGCGGCGAGAGAGGAAGAGGGGAGGAGAGGAAAGGGTAGGGGGTCTGAAGAGGAGGAGGAGGAGAAGAAGGATGAAGGAAGGAGGGGGAAGGTTCGCGCGGATAGTGGAGGATCAAAGAGAGGGAGAGGGAAAAAGGGGAGGAGGAGGGGGAGGGGAGATGGCAGGGGGAAGGACAGAGAAAAGGAGAGAGAGGAAGAGAGTGTGAGAGAGAGGACAGACGAATTGACACAATTTCTCAAGGAGTCACGGGAGAAAACCGACCGACGATTTGATAAATAAAGAAGGACATGAGCGTGTGGTTTGTTAGCCTAGCATATGGGTTGCTA
Organism: Agave tequilana; assembly: GCA_038442645.1. Lineage (NCBI taxonomy): Eukaryota > Viridiplantae > Streptophyta > Magnoliopsida > Asparagales > Asparagaceae > Agave > Agave tequilana. The sequence continues at coordinate 18,418 of JAVJIF010019588.1, read as the reverse complement.
GTATATCACACGAGTTGTTTAGCCTTATGAAGGAGACATGCATCTAGGTGGTAGATGAGTACGTAATGTGGGTTGTTAGCCCAGCACATGGATTGTTTTGGCACATTCTCTCTATTCGGGGCCACCAACGATCTATGGCGGGTCGAGGCCAAGGTCAGGGACGACTTTAGGGTTTGCCCTTGAGAGAGAAATCTGGCACCGAAACTCAAAAAATTGATATGAATTGATGGCTAGTTGCAAATTTTGGTCTCATATTTGGAGCCTTATTTGTACAGGGTGATAAAGATATTCTAATTGGGTAACCTAGTCCTGGATAAGGATTGCTAGAAGAAATTGTGCAACAACTAAAATAGAGTTCACTGCATGGACTCTGCACTGGTAAGGGCATCCAGTCATCTTAATAGGACCGGTTAATGTTTAACTCAGAAAAAAGTTTGAGGGGACATGAAGGGGTTTCTCCTTGAGAATAATGGAGGAATTTATTTTCTTTATCATCTTAACACCACATACTTTTGAGTAAAACTAGAGGGAAGAAGCCTTTTCCTCTCTCAAACCTCTGATTTTTTTCATCAAAAGATACATGAAAGTATCTAATCCAACAGATGCATTCAATTTTAATAGTATACATTCCATCAGCACAAGGAAAAACATGCTTCCTTGGAACTTGGCTGCCAGACCAGAAAGATACCATAATCTCTTTTATAGTCACAAGTACATTTTTTTTAGCATGATGATTACTATCATTAAATCCCTTCATTGCATAATCTCATGTTTCAACAATAGTTTTCATCTTCTTTGAATTTTAATCCTGTAAAATTTTGCCTAATTTAGTTATGGTTTATGAAAAGAAAATTGCAGTTATGCTATTGTCTTCCACCTCCTGGTTTACATCAAAATTTTAATTCCAAGAACTAAAACTTCAAAATGACAGGGTTTTACTATATTGAAATTCCTGAGGGAGATGAACAATATTACATGAAACATGGGACATTTTTCAAAAATGAAGGTGCAATGAGGGGACACGAGAGTAGTAAATTATTATGCTAAAGGAAAGCACACTTGTGACTATTGTTTGTACATTTTTGAGAGCTAGAGGATCTTTCTGTTCATCAAGTTAAGTTCCTTGGGAAGAATACTTTTTACTTATGTGAGCATATTAATGTTTTACAGTTGAAGGTGCCTATTGGACTAAGATACTTTTAGGTATTTTGATGAAAAATTCATGGATCTGGAAGCACACTAGAGCTACTGGCCTAATTAAGGAGTGGCACCCTATATAAAATATGTATAAGGGCTTTACTCAAGTTTTTGCGATATGTGAAAATAAGGGGTTCTTTTTGAAATTTTGGGGGGCACATCCTCCCACTGGCGGGCGTCGTCCCTGTTTGCAAGGACAAGAGATTTCCTTTCATCTAATTTAAAAAGTTCATCGAGTTGAGATGATGATGAAAGTAAATTCCTCCTTTATTCTCTAGGATAAAAAACATCATGTCCTATTCATATTGTTGCATTGCTACAGGACACAGATGTGAAGTGCCAGGGCGTCTTAAAGTGCTGACCAGGAACCTTTCAAAACATTATATGGACACACCTATATTTCATAAATGTGCGTGCATGTATGGACTCGACCAAGCATGTGATGAGTAATCAACTAAAAGAATTGGATTAGAGTTCAAACAAATAACCTTAGGCATTTATCAGATAGAGCCTCATTTGAATTTCTTGCATACAAAACCTCTAAGATTGCAATGAATGGAACTATGATACTGTGATAGTTTTATTATTCAAAGTTTCTTTGCAGCTCACAGGTATTATGCTTATTATCTTTCTGCAGATCAGAACAATAAAAGGATTGTCCTTGCTCTACAAAGTGGACTGAAGAGTGAGTTGACTTGGGCTTTGAATGCCCTTACACTTCTCTCCTTCAAAGAAAAGGATGATTTACGCAGAGATGCCACTCCTCTTGCTAAGATACCAGGACTTCTAGATGCTCTTCTTCAAGTTGTAGGTGTTGTTATAATTGTTTTGTTTCCGCATTAACTGTTTTCTCAGTTAGTAGAGGCTCTAATTGAATCTGTTGCATTCTTCATTTTGAATTTTAGTTCCTGATGCAAGTTCCAAGGAAGTTGTGAAATGATACTCATGGGTCTTGCCAAATGTAACCAGTTATTCATTTCATGTGGGTTTTAATTTTGTAACCAGTTCTAAAATAAAACTATTTACTCATGAGTCTTGCCAAATTATTCTGCTAATGGTTCTTATATTTGTTATTGGCTTTGGGATCTTATTTAAGTGTGCATTATGAAATTCAGGGGCTGATATGTCCCAAATATAGTATCGGATAATTATGTTCTTGTTCTTGCTTAATTTTTTTTGCCATCATGCTTCTTGACTTCCTGCTCTAGTATATGGCACACATATTTTTACAATTCCACTGAATTTTAGGAAAAGCCTAATTGTGTCATGAAACAGGTTGATGATTGGCGTGATATTACTTTTCCTAGGGACTCTACAAAACCTGCAAGAGTAAGATCGCTGGGTGCAAATACTGTGGTTACAGGTTTTGGAAATGAATACGAGACAACAAGCTCTACTGATGCGCTTCCACATCTTGGGTATGTTATATTTATTGTCTCTGTGGCCAACCTGAATTGCAATTATGGCTTATTGAGTTTAAACTTAGAACCATTGTCTGGCAGCCCTGTAAGTGGCTCATCAATTACAGAGGCCTCTGCTGAGAAGCGTAAGCACCACTCTTCTGAGTGGTGGTTTGATGAAGATGGATTGTTTAATCTAGATGACGAGGGACGGGCAGAGAAACAACAATGTGCTGTTGTTGCTTCAAATATCATCCGGAACTTCTCTTTCATGCCAGATAATGAGATGATTATGGCTCAACATAGGCACTGCTTGGAAACGATATTTCAGTGCATTGAAGATCAAAATACAGGTTGGATTTCTCTCTTTTCGTTTCCTTTTTCTTTAAACATCTGTGCACAGCCTATTTTCCCTCAATTTCCTTATCTTTCAGATTGAGATATGTATTATATTGTCTCTTCATCCCACTGTTGAAACGCCTCATATCTAGTCAAGATATTATCTATAAAAGTTTTATAGTTTTACTGAAAGTAGAATATCTGTTAACATTTCAAATGTGGTTTCAAACAGGGGTTATTGTTGTATCATGATTAAGATATTCTGCATGCTTGGTTTCTCCTGACCTCTGTGTCGACAATAACTATACAATGTTTTTTCTGATATATTCTAGTTGAACACACTCTAGTCTTCAGCCTGAAATAAATAGCAATCACATGCTTTCAATTTTCAAGAACAGAATAATGAGTAATGTTCTAATGCTGCAAAGATTGTTTTGCATGGAAAACTGTATAGATGTGTACATATATTTCCTTTTGGGAAAATATAATGTTCAAGTTCTTGTGTCTTATGACCATTATTTGAATAAGAGAGAGGCACATTCGAAAGAAATTGCATATACATTAGAGCAGATGATATCTTAATAAACATTAGTATGAAAGTAGCTATATTAGTTTCTAAGCAAGAGGTAGGTGATGAAGTATGACATAAAAAGTAATGGGAAGTCCTCAGTGAATAGGCACCCCAGTCACCAGTTTAATCCTGAGTTGGAATGTGTGTCATGACGATGTAGTGTTTCATTAAGTTGGTGGTGGGGGTGGGGTCGGGGGGGGGGGTGGGGGGGGGGGGGGGGGGGGGGGGGGGGGGGGGGGCGGCGGTGGGAATGGGGCGGGGATAGTTTAGTGAGGAATACTTCAGTTTTTTTAGATATGTGTAACATTGGCTTAGATGCATATTTGTGGAGACCTTTTTGAACTGGTCAATAAGTTTGATAAAAGGAAGGGCTTCGACAGGTGAAGACTGTATGATAGTCAAAACTGAAAAATATAAAATCCATATCTTGAGTACTTCTGAACTAGACATTTACAGTCTGGTTCAGGCTTCAGTTACACATTTGAGACAATTTGACAATTTTGATGCCTAAGATTTATGAGAAGGTGATAAAGCTTGCCCCACATTTATCTTGTGAGGCATTTGAGTACTCTGATCCCTTTCTGAGCAGAGTTGGAGTCTTGCATCTTGCTCTTCCAAGATGATTTTGTCTTCAAAGAAGACCTAGAACCTTGTAGCATAATACGAATGAGTTGGCGTATAATCTCCATAAAGAGAGACAACCCTAACACACAGGAAATGAAGAATCATGGTGATAATATCACCTAGGCATCCAAGGGTGTGTTAGAAGGGACAAATACACAGAGACACACTTGGATATGTATGTTTGTTTACATGTGTGCCGTGTGCCTGCAACACACACACATTGTGCCCTAGGAACAAACTTAAAGTTTGTTCCTACATGATAAGTTATCCCAATGGGTGATCTATACTGTTCATCTTGATTTACACGTCATGAGACGAATATAGTCACAAAGTTGTGAATTTTGAAAAGATTTCTAACCCATTCATTTAATGATTGCAAAGTGAACAGTAGTTAATATAGTTTGAAAGGTACCATTTGATAAATGGCTTAGAAGCTTTCAAATTGCATACGTTTTTGTCTTGGTTTCATGATGTTTATGATATGCATATAGATCAACTCTGAACTTAATGATTGATTATCTTTAAATAAAACATAGAACACTTTATATGCTAGAAAAGTTTTCTCCATGTCCATATCCAACTGGGTTGCTGCACTGTTAATTTTTCAGCAATGTCCAAATAGTCAGTTGAACAGAATCCAGGGGAAGATCCTGTTTTTTTCTTCCTTTGGTCAAGGTTTGAAGTAGAAATACATGAAGAGAATGAAATAGGAGAACGCACGCACGCACGCACGCACGCACGCACGCAAACACAAAAGTTTTGTGGAAGATAATTAGATGGTGTTAAAGATAGCATGCTGGGGAATTAACCGTATCTCTAAGATTTGTACAAAATTATGAGTAGGAGTCCTAGAGGTATGTCAGATCATTTTGCCCTCGTCGACTGTTATGATAGAGAGTTAATATAGTTGGTGTGCGCTGGCTATCCAACCTAGATGCGCATTGCGCTCAAAGGACGCATGCAGATACATGAATTTCTTTTACAACAGTTGGGAGGAGTTGTGTACACGTGTATTCTCACTTTACTATTATGCAGCTGAACCGACCTTTTATTTCATTTAATTCGACAGAAGATGAGGAGCTCGTAACCAACGCACTTGAAACACTTGTCAATTTAGCACCACTGTTGGACCTACGAATCTTCAGCTCTTCAAAGCCATCTTATATTAAAATGACGTGAGTTACATTTCCATCCCTATTCTTTTCTTTTTATAATTTGATAGCTTTAGTACTCTAAATGGTCTCAATTCTAACTTTTGTCCAAAATATGCAATTCCAGTGAGAAACGTGCAGTTCAGGCCATCATGGGGATGCTGGGATCTTCAGTCAAAGCATGGCATTGTGCAGCTGCAGAGTTGCTCGGACGCCTCATAATAAATCCCGATAATGAGCCATTTCTTCTTCCTTCTGCTCCACAGGTCAGTATGCGGCCAACCTAAATCATGCATGCCTGATTGCTATTCTTCTTTCCATCCCTCTCTCTCTCTCTCTCCATCTGACAGATGGTCAATCCTTTGTGCAGATATACAAGCGCCTCGTTGATCTTCTGAGCTTACAAGCGGTAGATGCACAAGCTGCTGCTGTTGGTGCACTTTACAACCTTGCTGAAGTGAATATTGACAGTAGATTAAAGCTAGCTAGTGAAAGATGGTAAAGGCCGTCACTGTACCATCTTCTTAGTCTGTAAAACTAAGCACCCATACTGCCAAGTGCTTACTCTTTATTTGTTATTTTGTTCATGTTCCATTTGATTCAGGGCTGTTGATAGACTTCTAAAGTTAATCAGGGCTCCACACCCAGTGCCCGAGGTCTGCAGGAAAGCTGCAATGATTTTAGAGAGCCTGGTATCTGAGCCTCAGAACAGGGCGCTGCTGGCTGCTCATGAGTCTACATTTACAGAGATCCTGCTGTCTGATGGAAAGTATGGTGACACCTTTGCGCGGATATTGTACGAGCTGACTTCGAGACCAAACAATAAGCTTGCAAGCGGTCGTGCTGTTTGGGGCATGTGAGAAGAAGATTAATTCAGCGAAGGTGAAGACAGGATGATGAGGAGTTTTTTCTGTTGGCACTGTAGTACTTTGTAGTATGATTGTTACAGTGAACCTCTCAGAGGGGTTTTCCTGTTTTTCCTTTATATATATATATATGAATGTAAGAAATGAACAAGACCTGAGTTGTATCAAACCTATTTAAATAGTTTCGTTCTTGGCTGGACTTTATTGCTCAGTTGTTTACTAAATGTTATCTTCAATCTTCATGTGAATAGGAAGCAACAAGCTTATCTAAAATCATTCAATATTTATACAAAGTAAGGCAGTGTACAGTTAAACATGCCCCATTCTCATATTTGCTGCAACTTTTCTACATGGACAGATGACTGCTCCATTTTGAGGGACAGAATGTGATGACAAAATCTTTAGCATTGCAGCTCATGAGGGGTGCAGGAGAGTCATTTGCATAGCATCCTTAAACGTCTTCGAGTACATGCTAGGCTTGCACTTATCCGGCTTCCCACACGCACTCCTACAGCAAAACACATCAAGATTCCACACGCACTCCTACAGCAAAACACATCAAGATTGAATGTCAAGCGTGAGCTCTGGCACACAACCACGCTGTCTTCTTCATCCAAGACCTGAAGCTCCTGCGGGCACGCCAGAATTGATGCTCTTCGTGCAGCCCTTGATCAAAAACTTGGGATCAAATGGCCTGTTTAAGACAGAGACGGGCAGGTTGTATCCATCAATGACACTGGTGTCGTAAAAGCTAGGCTTACTTTCTTGTTAAGGAAACCTGGCACAAGAAATAACTTCATGTATATCAAGAATTTATGTAACATTATGTTAATGTGCATATTGAATTCACAATCAAGGTACCTCTACGCGGCAAGCATACTATGAGTTGGATCTGAAGTTAGAACCCGTTCTTGCCCAGAAACGACCGTTCCATATTGCAGGTGTCTGTACTTGCTTCATTTGACCAGATGGGAGGAAGAAGCCACCATCAGCCACCACAAGATGGCCAGCGTTAGGCGCGACTGCTGGCCATATTGGGAATGGGCATTTGTTGGCAATGTGAAACGTGCATCCTTCAACAAGGCTACCTGTTGGATAACACATCATTCCATTGTCAACATAAGAGTTTTACTGGATAAAAAACGAGGAGCCGAAGATACGAAGGGCAAAATAATCAGATATATATATTTATTCAGTAAATCTAATCTTGACAAAATATTTGTTGGGTGCAAACTGAGAATGCATCCAGTTTTACTACACAGATTAAGATTGGAAATTTTCATAATTGAATCTTACATGCAGATATCTAGATGCATTGTATGATGCAGAAGCTGGGCAGTATAGGACCATTGACTATAACATAGTGAGGGAGGAGATGATGGATTGCTGTCATAATTCCTTAAGACCCCAACATTTCATAATTACTGTAGCTTAAGCAATTGTTAAAAATCATGGAAATTATCTCAACTTTTCCATGGTAATTATCAAGTTTAATTTACAAATATGAAAGTACTTCATTTTCTTAAAAAGATTTCTGAAGAGGTGAAAAGAAAAGGGTTGTGATTCAAATTTACAATGTAAATAGTGAACACAGACATAATATCCCAAGCATTGGATATTCTCTTATCTTTAAAAATGTAAGAAGTATTTTCACTTTATGACAAATAGCAGATTATGGGTATACTATATATTATTTCGGATACATAGAAAAAAGATAAAAAATTATACTGATACCAAATAGAGTGAGATGCCATATCCAGAGAAATGAGGTTGGGATCTCCATCTTGGACTTGGACTGTTTTCATAGAATCTGTTTGTCTATTTATATCTGTGGCTCAGCTAGGATTTAGCTGTTTGTGTCATTCTTGCAATGTACTTCAAGTGTGGTTAATGATTTTGATTAGCTCAAATGACTTTGATTCTTGCACTCTAAGCGAGTTTATGCGCTCTCTTTGATCACTTTCCAGGCTATTTAATTAGTTCTTCAAGCCCAATTGACATAACACTCTACCAACTTCTATTGTCAGTATCATTCTTATTTTAAAGATTAATATACTCAACAAGCGAGGGTCAATTCCAGAAGAAGCTAGTAAGTGAGGCACAATCAGAAGGTATTTCATGTGAAAAGGCTTGTACAAAATTTCTCTGATTTTACTCTTGAAAAAATTGGTTTGATGTTGGATGAATGCTGGAATGGGGAACAAGGCAAAAGCCAGTTTCTATTGCTGACTTTTTAGCAAGGCAAAGGGAAATGCAAGGAACAAAAGATTGCATGACAAGGAAATTCAAGAAGTAGATCAAGTTAATCTTCGTTCTCTTTGATAAGAATCTAATTTTGGATGAAATCATACATGATATTGTTCACTTTATTCTGTTTTCACATATCTACAATTTCCAAACATACCCAATATTCTTGGAAAATAAAGGAAAATAAATTTGAAGCAACTCTTACGATTTTATACTCTTTCGTGTCCTATTTTTAGTGCTGACCAGACAATTAGACAACAATTCTTGTTTGCTTGATAGAATTTATTCTAAATACTGTTTTCTTCAATCTTACAAAATTATGTGACCTCTCTTAAAATTCCTCTTTCCTTATTTCGATTCTCCCCTTGCGAATTCAAATGCACAACATCATTTTCTCCCAAGTAGTCCATACACCAACATCTGCAAAGACGAGATCTTCAATTTCATCATATTGAACTTTCTATAAATGAATGAATATTCACTCCATTTATGAGAAGGGCAGAATGTGATAACATATTCTTTTGCATCGCGGTCTCTGATGGCCGGAGGAGTGTCATAAGCATAACTGATGTATGAAGGGCAGGCATCCTTGAACATCTTGGAATACTTGTTAGCATTGCATTTCTCTGGTCCACCATACAAATTCCTGCAGCAAAATTTATCTTGATTGAATGCTAAACACGCGCTCTTGCACGCAACAACATTCTCGCTCTCGTCTGAGACACGCAGTGCCTCCGGACACACACTGTTGATGTTCTTTGTGCATCCTTTGATTGCACACTTGGAATCAAATGGTCTTGGAGAGATGGAGATTGGTAGGATATATCCATCGGCTACACTGATGTCGTAGACACTGGGCTTACCTTCTTGCAGAGAAACCTGCGTAAATGCAATATCTCAAGATTTTAACGACTACCTTAGACATTTGTTGGATTATGCGTTCAAATATTAGTTACAGGAAAAAAAAAAAAACTTTTTAGCATGTATGTTTTTTCATCTGTGATATATGATACATAAATCATGTCAACCTTTTCGAACTAAGATTCACGTCCTTTTATCTTATTTTCTCATAACTTAAGTTCGCTGTTCTGATTTGTAACCATATATCGATCCCCTTGCTAGCAAAGAGTCTAAATTGGATTCAGATTCTGTGAAAATATATAAATTTTACGATATTAGGCCATGTAGCAAGCAAGTATTGTAGTTTCACATCAAAGAAGTGAATTCCTCAATCATAACTTACATGCACCGAAACATGGAAAGCAATGAAAGTCCCTCCACAAGGGTAACCGGGGGGGGGGGGGGGGGGGGGGGGGGGGGGGGGGGGCGCTATAGTTCCATTGCAGGAATGCAGTCCTTCACAGTCACCGGTTTCGCAAGCAGGCTTCGCGGTTGAACTGAAGTTACATCCGGTTCTCCCCCAGAAACGCCCGCTCCATGTTGCGGGCACTTGGACTTGCTTGGTTAAGCTATCACCGGATGACCAGCATTAGGTGCAATTGCTGGCCATATAGGGTAGGAGCACTTAGTTTGTAATATGGAAGGTAACCATATTCCCCTCAACAATGCTACCTGCACAACAACATATATTCATATTACGAAGATGAACAATATTTTTTCAGCAAGGCTCTTGTGAAAATAAAGAACATAGCAGAAAGAGTATTTGGGAACCTTATGTAGGTTGAATTCAATTTAGATCAATCTGATTCCAGTTTCAAATTTGTATTACTGTAATTGTTGTTTTAAGATAAACTTTATCATTAGGAAATTGTAAATATTCAACAAAGACAACATGACAGTAAACTGGCACACTGTAGTCTTGTCTCGCATCCTTGCAATGAAATTTGGCATGTAAGATGCATTGATATTGTTCACTCTTAGTGCTGGATCTGTCTATTTTCAAAATATAAATCGGCATGTCCTCATGAATGAAAAGAAAAGGAATTCAATTGAATAGTACAGTTACACAACATAAACAAGAAGGCTGCACATTTAAACCTCAAAATCTCCAACTCAATAAATAAGGAACCCTCACAGGTCATAGTTACTCAAACTGTTATTAGTAATTCAATTTGTAGAGAACAACTTTCTTTAATTCAAAATATCCCATCTCTTCTTCTCGTTGCTCGATGATCCTGCCTTTTCCGCTGCGCCGACGCAACAACTGGTATCAAAAGCATATCCGGTTCGTTGCGCAACAACAGCAAGAGAGTTCATAACGTACATTTCATTAAAAGTAATTAACGAAACAAGAGGGCAAGAAGCAACAGTTTGAGCTACCGGGTACAAACATGAGCATACATCAAAAGAGTGTAAGCCTCTCGGAGTTCATCTCCCCGGTCAAGACTGTCAGTCTCAGCCGCGACCGCGCCGAGGACGCGGCGATGATCAAGAAGTTGCTCGAAGAGGGGGACCTTGTCATATGCCCTGAAGGCACCACCTGCAGAGAGCCATTCCTGCTGAGGTTCCTGGCATTGTTCGCTGAGCTGATCGACGAGATCATCCCCGTCACCATGGCCAACAGGATGAGCATGTTCTGTCGTGCAAGCGAGGAAGGACAAGTACAGGGCTCTTGCAGGGAACAATGGGACTGTCGATGAGAAGCCGAGGCTTGAGGCCAACAAAGTCATGGGGTGCTAAGAGATTGGAGAGCTACAAGGTTATATGGTTTCAGTTCTGTGAAGAACAGAACTGCAGTGTGTTGTTTATAACTCTTTTTGATGTATGCGCACTTGTTTCTTCACATATGGCTAAGATATGCAGTGAGAATAAAATGAAGCACTAGTCCATCAGTTTACACTCATGAGATCATGATATTTACTTGTAACAGAAAACACAGGATACCAACAGACTCTTCACGTTTGAATGAAAATGGCTGGGGCTGTCGCCCCCATCCTTCATCTCAAAAAAAAAAAAAAAAAGAAAAAAAAAGATGAAGCTTCAGGTACAATGAAACACAAGTTTAGGGAGTTTAGATCACTTATTTCAAACTTTCAGCATAATTCATTTCGTAATCGTTGTGATTTCACTAGTCTCAAATGTAATGTACACCTAGTATCGTGGCGAAAGTTTACAGTGTGGATCAGAGTATTGACTGCTTAAGAGTCACATACCTTACAGCTCTTCCTACAGTATCCTCGCGAGCTCTTAGTTCCTACCATGTAAAGTGGATTCTTCTGGCATTCCCCAAGAGCAGCCCAACCCGGGCACAAATCATTCGCGTCTGTGCATCCATCGCTTGATTCTTGCTTCTCTGTCCTATCGAAGGATTTTACGTGAATCCATTTTGTTGCAGACCACTTTTCACCTTCTACAACGGGGCAGCTCCCATGCAAACTATCCGAATCTGTTGTCGCATCAGGATGAAGGCTAAAGAAGAGCAATGCGTCACCTTTCTCAGGTTTCACTGCAAAAGTAAACCAGTTAATGGAGAAGGGAAAATACTAGAACAATTGATTTATTGCTACTACTAACAGTCTAAAAGCTTCAGAAGTTGATTGCCCAAGAGAGGCAAAAATTTGCAGCTTGATTTTCTCCCGATCACAATCCTAAAAACCTTTCTTAAGGTGAACTGTTGTCCCCAGAATGCACCATAGGCACTTGAAGTTTAAGGGCCCGTTTAGCTTGCAAGTTCTCTAAGCTGTAGTTTATTTTAAGTTGTAGTTAAAGGTTTGCAAACTCGCAAACTATAGTTTGCAAACCTCTAATTGTAGTTTTCTTAGCTGTAGTTTCACTAGTCAAACAATGAAACTAATTTGGAGTTAAAGAAAATTCCACTCTTACAGGAATTTACTAAACTACAGATAAGACCAACTTTTGGAGGTAACTGACTGTAGTTTAGTAAACTACGACCAATAGTCAAACAAACATCAGGTTAGCTTTGGAGTTACAAAACTGAACTCTACAAACTATAGTAAAGAACTTAACATCAAAGCCAAAAAGGCCCTATAAAGGTTGATGCGCACCTAAGAGAATTCAGTTTGTATCAGTAACCAGACATTTTAGTCTCATCAAATCATAACATTGTCTCCAATAGGGAATCTGGATAAGTATCGAACTAATTTTAGTGTGCTCATAAAACTGATTCTGTGGGAAAGTTTGCACGGTACCTGCATAGCCTTTTTTTGCACAGTCAGACCAGGTGTCGTCTTTTGGTTGAGAGAGTTTATCCTGAAAACAGAACAGAGATATAAAGATATTCTTACCCTAGATGTAAACAGGAATGATAGATATCTTTACCTCTGATTCTGGAAAGACAGTCTCTCCACCCTTCTCAACATTAGATAGGTACATAAGCACGGTGGCAATCCTATGGCCACCAAGTTGCTGATTAGCTTTGTCATGAAAATAATCATAATGAGGCTCGTACTTTTGACCATTTTCATAGTGTAGTATCTGCATGGCCTCGCCATTTTCTGGTTAAAAGGGCTCGTTAGAAGGCTTTACACAAACAAACATCGATTAAGAAGAAAAATGATACAAATTTACCTTCTGGAAGGAAGGTCCAAGTGGCAATCCTGCGTTCAATTCTTCCAACAGTTTCATCCTTCAAGGCCAAGAAGGAAAAAAAAATCTAAATCATATCGCAATCAGAAGTTATAACTCTAATTTCTATATTCATCAATAATAAATAATGATTCCCTCAATCAGGATAATAGTGGCTAACAAAATGATTGATAGTTCCACTCTCTAATGGGAAATAGTGATCACATACATGTTTCAGTATTGTTTCTACTGTGTCATAAAATGGATATTACTAGAGACAAAACATGCATTAGAATTTAGAAGTAACTCTAAATGATTCACGTTATAATCCTCCATTGTGTCCACTTCCTGTTTTAGCTTTCCGGGGTTTTCTAGTGTCTTTTCTAGATCTCCATTAACTTTGTTTTCCACTAATTACATCAAGAGAGAATTCTTCTTCCAATCTTTCCACTCAAATATTTAAAATGAAAATGGACGTACATAATGTGATGAGATAACAATATTTCGAGTTCTCTTTGCTCTCCTTTTCCACTCCAAACTACTTTTTCTTGGGTAAGGAATTTATCATGCTAGGACGGTAATCACTGTAGTCTATTTGAGCCCTTAAATATATATAATTCATGCTAATGTTAATAGTAAGTGCAACTCTTCCAACAGTGGGAATTAATTTCATTTTGTTTTTGGGTTATTTTATGCCTCACAGATAAATGTGAGTCCCCAAAGCAAACCTATCTTAATTATTGAATTTTTCCTTCATGTCCTGCAGAAACTTCAAGGATTGTTCCTTGGGGTTACATGAGCTTAAACTGGACAACAGAAAGGTCCACTAACCTATCTGTTGACTGGCTATCTGACTGCGAGTGTTGTATTGCACAGCTTTATGCCTTGGGGAAGTATTGGGACCTGCTCAACTCACATATAGGTTAGGTGTCAGGTCAGCATCCAGCTGATAAGCTTAGTCATTTTTTGGGGGGAGCTTTCTTGACTCTGTCATACTCCACGATGATCCTGGTTTGATCGGAACAGAGGCTTAGATGATAACTAAAGCAACAGTGCCGTAGTAAATACAATTAGTGGGACCTAACAATAACATGCTTAACTCTGGTGTCATCACACAAGTTATAGGTTACTTTCGCCATTAAGTACAAGGCTATACAAGTATTAAATGAGGCCAATGCTACAAGGTAAATATAATTGAATGAGGCAACCTCTGGCTCTATGAGGAAAACATTTCAGCACTCCAAACGCCAAAGTTAGTATGTTGCAATCATTGATCACATATGTTGAATTTGCATTAAAAAAAATCTAATTCAGACTTAATCTAAAGAGAGCAAGTTAATCTACCATAACCTAATTGGTCCTTCTAGATTAAGTTCAATTTGTTTGGAGGATCTCTCATGCCAAATAAATACTCGGGGTAAAAGAGTTAACAATTTTTCTCTCTTTTTCACAGTAGTAATATTGACAAACACGTGAAATTAGTGTACAAAACCTGACTTTTAAGAGAAAAGTTTGCTTGCAACAAATGTATTTTACAAACTTCTTACAAAAACATCTTATTAAGCTTAGTTCCTCTGCCATCCCCAGCAGCCATTATCTGGCACTCTCTGTTTAGGATGAAACCACTCCAGAACTTGATCAACATCATGCACTACGTCGTCTTTTTTTCTAGAGGCATTACCTGTTTTATTTTGCTTATGAGGAAGTGTTTTCTTTATGCCCAATGGCCGATATTGACTCTAAGCTACACTGAGTTGCTAACAAGATGTCCACTTTCCCAATTTCTCAGGAAAGGAAGGAAAAGAAAAGGTTAAAAAGAAAAAGACATCAACTTGTATAACGCACATGATATTAAAATGGCAGCCACTAGTTATGCATATCGGATCCTTTGTATTCAAAACATATCTGTGAAGCTCGGAGACTGATTCAGGATACAGCTAGGACATGATAAGGTCACGGGGATATGGCAATTTTGAAGAAAAGATAGGACAAAGTTATGACATCGATACGGCAAATAATATATGTATACATTTGTGTTTTATTGTGTCTATAACGTACATAATATACAATGTACAGATAAATAAACAGGATAAAGATAATATTGTATAAGTAGGACGGAGGGGGGTAACTAGGGTTTGTGGTGGAATTGGTGAAGAACTAATTTAGGTATTTAGAAAATCAGGAAAAAGATAAAGATTCGGGTCTCTCACCCATTTAAATCGATCACCCACTCCATGCCTCACTCTCTCACTCCATGTCTCACACAGAGATTCAAAAGAACCCAATTAGGATTTCAATCTCTCAAAAATTCAATAATTCATTAATTACAAGCAAAAGAACTACATAGAGTATATATAGAAAAGATCAAAAGAGGTCAACTGCACTGCTCGTGCCTCAAATAAAGAAAAAAAGACAACGAAAATAAAAAACTAATATTCTTAAACAAATATGACTTCCAAGTCTTGGCTAGATCCCTTCAGTATGTATACACTAGTAATTAAGCTATACTTGTCTGTGTGTGGATGTTTGTTGTAGCATGAAAATGTAAGACTTGAACAATTAAAAGAAAACATTATCTTAGATGTTACGAAATAATTTTTTTGTGTCACATATATTAATAACTATGTGAACAATCAGATTTCTTGTTGAGAAACTAGACAAATTATATAAATATAATGCATCTATAATATTTCCACCTTAAGATCTCCAAACCTCATCCAATACCCATGTTTGAACATGAGTTGCATGTATTGTTCACCTTCTCTTTTCTCAACAATCCCGAGTGAACTCTAGCTTGAACCCTCCAATTCCATTCCCTTATTAATGTGTTTGTGCAAGCAATTGGTGGGGGGTATCATTCTCCAATGATCACGACCTCTCTAATAATATTTGTCTTCCCTCCTTCCATCCTTTACCACCTCCTTCATCCCCCATTTTATCATGCTTCATTCTTCTTCCTCACTCCACCTCTTCATCTCTCCATTCTAGCGTCCCATATTATCGTCCTTCGTCCTTCTTATCTCTCTCCCTCCTTTGTTCCCCGTCTACCCCAAACATTGTTCTCAATCAATTGTTCTTTGTACCATCCGCCAATGTCCCTAATCCTCCACCAACAACTATCTTCTCTTTCTACCTCCCTTTCCTTTCCTTCTTAGTACAATTTGCCTGCTCTACTTCTCTCTTTAATATGTCATTTACTCTGCAATTCTTTGCTAATGATGAGGTTTTTAGTAGAAGAAATTAAAATCTAAAGTTGAGGGTGTGATCATTTAGAAGTTGGATTAGATAGACAGAAACACATGGACTTAGGGGAAATATTGCTTTGATGAGGATGGGGGGTAACTGTGATGTGTGGATGGGTAGGGGTGTGGTTCTAGGTGTGGGTTTAGAAGTTGGATCAAATTGAAACACGTGGATTTTGGCAGAAATTGTTTTTTAACGGGAATCACGGGATGGGGTGACTCTCTCTCTCTCTCTCTCTCTCTCTCTCTCTCTCTCTCTCTCTCTCTCTCTCTCTCTCTCTCTGTGTGTGTGTGTGTGTGTGTGTGTGTGTGTTGGGGGGGGGGGGGGGGTAATGGTGATGTGTGGATGGGTAGGGGTGTGTGTTGTGTGGGTGTGCATTTAGAAGTAGGATCAATTGAAACACATGGATTTTGGCAGAGATTGTTTTCAATGGGATGGGGGTGACTATTTCTGTGTGTGTATGTGTGTGTGTTCCCCCCCTTCCCAAGTGAAAGCTTTATTTTTGGGGGGATGGGGGTTGTCACTGGGGGCTCACTTAGTCACTTGTCCTAATACTAAACATACTTATTTGGTTAAATAAACAAAGACCTCGTCTTCTAAAAACTCTCACTTGGGACTTTTTCCTTGACTTACCTCGTCATTGAAGCCATATTTCACCACCCATGGATGGTCTCCCTCAGTAATCTTCTTCTGGATAGCTTACTCGGCATGTTCAAGCATTCACTAACCTTAATCCATCCAGGGCATCCAGCTTTCTTTCATTTCTGTTTCTCATTGCCATCACATTCATGCTCACCGATGACCACCATCAGGATCATCATCCCCCTGCCTTCCTGAAACCAAAACTATACCAAAACCTTACACAACCATCTTCCACATCATTTCTCCATTTATTTTCCAAATTACTCCTCCAATCTTCATTTCCCCCCGTATCAACAGACCCATACACTCTACCTAAAATCCCCAGCGACAAACCTTACTGCCTCACCAGTCACTCCTAAAATGACCTAACCAACTTCTAATCAAAATCCCCGAGATTGGTTGATTCAATATTGCAAGGTTCGAACTTTCTGAATCAGATCTGATCAGCAACATAAATTCATACAAAAAAGAAAGCAAGGCGCTCAATCGATTCATCAAAAAAGAAATACCTGATGCTTCTCAAGGAACATCCCGGAGCTGGTCCGGACCTCGCTCATCACACTCTTCCCGGAGTCGTTGTCCGCCACCATCGACTTCTCCAGCTTGTCCCTCGCCTGTTGCCGCCAAATGCCATTAATTAGCAAAAAAGTTACAATCTTTTTCATAAACCCTAAAAACAAAACATTTTAACTTACCAATGCGATGAGGTGATCGCACTCTTGAGGGGAGAGGAACCCCTTGTACAAGAAGGCCCTGGGGTGCCGCGAGAGCTGGGTGACGCGAGTGGGATCGAAGAATTCTCGATCGGCGATGTTGAAATTTGAGGAGCAGAGGGAGAGATTGGGGCAGAGGATGAAGAAGAGGAGGAGGAACAAGGACGTTAGAAACCTTAATTCCAAAGCCATTAGAAGAGAGAGAAAAAAAAAAAAAATACTTCGATCACAAAGATGAGAAGAGATTTACGATGATTCGATAATTTGTTTTTAAAGCGCTTGATTTTTCTTAATTTAATATAGGATTATAATCCTATTCCTTCTATGACCTCTTTCTTTGTTTTGGATCTGAGCCGTTGATCATTGAGTCTGAATTTGAATCTAGCTTCAATTTCGTGTCTGTATCAAAATCTGATTCATCAGTCGTTGGGATGTTGTCGTTTTGACTCCTACTTAAGTTCGGACTCGAGCTATCAGCTGGTGGTCAAAGCTCTACACGCTATGTTATGCTAGAATATTGTTGACCACAGCCAACGGTGAAAGAGCGGTGACGGTGTGAGAGAGAGGCCGAGGGGAGCGATTGCGAGCGATTGGGCAATTTTTTGAAATATCTAATTTTTAAAAATATTTTTAAAAAATCGGTCTCTCTTAAAATATTTTCAAAAATTGACCCTCTGATTTGTCACGCTGCCGATGGGACGATTCACCCTGCCAGGCGCACGCTGGCGGGCAATTATATTCTTTGTCCGGGGTTTGCAACTCCGGATAAAGAAATTTATTTTTTTCAGTTTTTCTACTTTGTCCGGGGTTACCAACTTCAGACAAAGATAACTTAATTTTTTTTTTTTCCAGTTATTTCTCTTTGTCCGGGGTTGGCAATCCGGACAAAGTGATTTACTCTTTTTTCATTTTTTTCCTTTTTGAACGGGGTTGCCAATCT
>JAVJIF010019587.1:0-107376 GCA_038442645.1 Agave tequilana | reverse complement strand
AAAACGTTAATTGTAGATCTATTGTACGACTTTATCTATTCATGCTTTTCATATCTGTTAGTTGATATACCTTATATAGTCCCATCTTACTGTACCGTCCCTTAGCCATTGCTGTAGCTATCTATTGTTATATATGTCTTGATCCTTTGGATTTGCATATTCAGATTCTGAGGCTTGGAACGAAGTGGAGCCATCCACAGAGGACCAGGCTTATTTCAGTGAGCAGGCTGATCAGATCTAGTTCCCTCGTGCCAGACTCTCCCTCTTGGCTCACGAGTCTTCCCCCTCTTACGTGAGCATCTTTGTATATGTTTGTATATTGCCTTTTGGACTTGGATATGATAAATAACACTTGTAAAGTGATTACTTTATCATAATTTGTATAACTTTGTACTTGTATCTTGTAATTGGCCTATGAATACACCACGCTTTGTGTTGTACTCTGTTTCCTTATTGTACTTTATGCTTAGCGTATATACGTGGGGGCTTCTTCTGACCTACGTATATACGTCGCAGTGACGTCCCCGTATCCGTGAAATCGGGGCGTTACAGGTTGGCATCAGAGCTAGGCTCTCAAACCTAAAGTACAAACAAGTAGCAAATTCTAGAAATTTGCTTATGCCAACTACAATGTACAAAGTTATAGAGTCCTTCTTGCTTCTTTCGTTTGATCAATTCCTTCGTATCCTAAACTCCTTTCCTTTGTTTCCAATTCCAGTTATCATTCGGTATGGAGAGACGATCGGGTCGTAACAATATCGGGCAAGTCCCGAATGGACCGTAGGAGGAGAGAATGCTGATATCTGAAGGTCATTCAGACCATGCTGGGAAACCAGCAACAACAGATGGAAAATCAGCAACAGCAGACCGAGCTCCTTAGGCAGGAGTTGGCAGCCCCGAAGGAGCAGAGGCCGGGGAACGTGTCCGACTTCCGGCGGCTGCAACCGGCCATCTTCACGGGAGGCGAGAAACCATTGGAGGCTGAGCAATGGTTGACGGACACTACAGACCTACTGAATGCAGCCCGTGTCCGAAGGAGAGCCAAGTTGAAGTAGCTAAGATTCAGTTAAAGGATGTTGCGAGAACTTGGTGGCTCGCAGAGGAGGCTAGACTGGAGAAGCCCGTACTTGGGACGCCTCTCCAAGAGTTTTACAGCCGCTTCTTCCCTGCTACGGCGCAGAGAAAGATATGGAGGAGCAATTCATCAGGCTCCAGCAGTGGAACAAAGTCCGTGGACGAGTATGCCGCGGAGTTTCTTCGACTGAGCCGCTTCGCGCCGTATATGGTAACGGACGAGGAGAAGCGAAGCGAGCAGGTTTCAGCAGGGTCTACAGATGAAGATTCAGATGTACCTGATGCCCCAGCAGCTGAAGACCTATGCAGAGGTTCTCACCATCGCTCGGGAGGTAGAGCGTGGGTTTGAGAAGGAGCAAGGGGATCAGATGAGACAGCAGGTCATGAAGCGGCCATTTGTACTATGGGAAGAGGGGGCCCGTTCAGAGCAGCGAAGATCCAGATGAGGCAACCTTTCAGGCCAGCACCTTATCAGTCAGCCCAACCACTGGTATTCTGTAGTTCATTGTCAGAAGCCAGGGCACACTCGACAGACTTGCCGGAGGGCAAATGGACTGTGCTTGGTGTGTGGAGCCAGAGATCACTCCATAGAGGCATGTCCACACAGGAGATTTGGGGATGGCAACCAGACCTTGCCAGCACTTCCAGGACCGAGTGGACAGCGGGCAGTACCAGGGCCTCTTGAGCAGAGGAACCAGGGGCCAGTGATGAGGAGAGCTCTTCCACTTCCTCCACAGCATGTTGTTCGCCCAGTCCAGAGAGGAGGCAGGACTGCAGCAGGGCGTGGCAGAGGTCAGGCTATACTCTGACAGCAGAAGAGGCTGAGGCTTCAGAGGAGGTGATAACAGGTAACATCAGAGTTCATTCAATACCTGTTCTCGCTCTCTTCGATTCAGGAGCATCCCACTGTTATATCTCAGAGAATTTTGTGGCTTTACATTCTATACCTGTTAGATCATTAGACCACAAATGGGAGATAAGTACAGGGAATGGGGTAGTTATATCTTCCGAGTTTGTACTGATTGTCCAGTAGAATTATGTGACAAGACTTTGGCCATAGATATGCTCGTACTAGACACCAAAGGGTACGACGTAATCTTAGGCATGACTGGCTCAGTCAGTACTATGCAGTGATTGACTGTAGGGAGAGGAAGATAATTTCAGATTCCCTTCAACCTGAATTCCAGTTTAGTGGAGAAGTGAAGTCCACTAGGGGAAAGACTCAGATGACTACTTCGGAGGTTCAGAAGCAGAAGGTACCGGTGTGGGATGAATTCCCAGAGGTGTTCGCTGAGATATCAGGACTACCACCGGAAAGGATGATTGAGTTCTCCATTGACACAGTTCCAGGAGCAGCTCCTATATCCAAGGCTCCGTACAGGATGGCACCGACGGAGTTAGAGATTCTGAAGAAAGCAGCTGCAGGAATACTCAGACAAGGGATTGATTCGACCGAGTACTTCACCGTGGGGAGCTCCAGTACTGTTGGCCAACAAGAAGGATGGTGGTAGAGACTTTGTATCGATTACAGGGAATTGAAACAAGGTCACCATCAAGAACAAGTATCCCTACCCAGGATTGATGATCTGTTTGATCAGCTTCATGGGGCCGTGTGTTCTCCAAATTGGATTTGCAGTCGGGTTACCATCAGCTGAGGGTGAAGAAGGAGGATATTCCGAAGACGGCATTCAGGACCCGATATGGCCACTATGAGTTTCTAGTAATGCCTTTCGGAGTTACCAATGCCCCTGCAGTTTCATGGACTTGATGAACCGAGTGTTCTCGCCCTACTTGGATCAGTCGTTGTTGTTTTCATAGACGACATTCTGATCTATTCAAAGAACAACAGGGAGCATGCAGAACACTTGAGGATTGTGTTGCAGACTTTCGCGGCAGGAGCAGCTTCATGCCAAGAGAAGCAAGTGTGAGTTCTGGTTGGACAGCATAGCATTCCTTGGACATATGGTGTCAGCAGAAGGTATCTCAGTTGATCCGAGCAAAGTCCAGGCAGTAAAGGATTGGCCAGTTCCGAGGACGGTGACTGAGATAAAGAGTTTTCTTGGACTAGCGGCTATTACAGACGCTTTGTTCAGGATTCTCTAGAATTGCAGCTCCGTTGACCAGGCTCACCAGAAAGGGGGAGAGGTACATTTGGACAGAGGAATGTGATGCAGCATTTGAGCAGTTGAAGCAGAGGCTTATTTCAGCTCCAATCTTGAGGACTCCCTCAGGGAGAGGAGGGATGGTCATCTTTAGTGATGCTTCAGGTAAAGGCCTGGGATGCGTACTTATGCAACATGATCATGTTATAGCATATGCATCTAGGCAATGAAGACTCATGAGCGGAACTACCCAACTCATGATTTAGAGCTAGCAGCAGTGATCTTTACCTGAAGATTTGGAGGCACTATCTTCTGGGAGATAAGGTGTTGATTTATACAGATCATAAGAGCCTCAAGTATATCTTCTCGCAGAAGGAGTTGAACATGAGGCAGAGGCGGTGGCTGGAGCTTATGGCAGACTATGATATTGACTTGCAATATCATCCAGGCAAGGTCAATACAGTTCTGATGCACTGAGTAGGATGCCAGAGAACAGAGTGCTTGTCCAACTTACTCAGCAGAAGGAGTTGATTCAGGACTTTATCAGATTGGACTTGATGGTGGTTCGAGGAGCTGAGAAGACAGGACAGCTTATGACCTTACAGATCCAGTCTTCATTGATAGATGAGATTAAGGAAGCTCAGAAGGAGGACCCCAGGCTACAGACATTCCGAGTTCAGGTGGAGGCTGGATTGAGGACGGATATTTGTATTCGTCCGGATGGTGCATTGTACTTTGGAGGTAGACTTTGTGTTCCCAAGGGGAAGTTAGACAGAAGATTTTGGAGGAAGCACATAGTTCAGCCTATTCTATACATCCAGGAGGAAACAAGATGTACCAGGACTTGAAGAAGCAATTTTGGTGGAATGCCATGAAGAGAGAGATCGCTCAGTTTGTAGCTAAGTGCTTGGTGTGCCAGCAGATAAAGATTGAGCATCAGAGATCAGCCGGGCTTCTTCATCCTTTGCCAATACCTGAATGGAAGTGGGAGCACATCACTATGGACTTTGTCACGGCATTACCTCGTAGTCCCAAAGGTAATAATGCTGTGTGGGTTATCATTGATCGTCTTACCAAGTCAGCTCATTTCATACCATTCAGGGTGGGTCAGACTACAGAGGTTCTGGCAGATAAGTATGTGAAGGAGATAGTTCGTCTGCATGGAGTTCCAGTCAGTATTGTTTCAGATAGAGACACGAGATTCAGATCTCATTTCTGGGAGAGTCTCCAAGAAAGTCTGGGAACTCGTCTAAAATTCAGTACAGCATATCATCCTCAGACAGACGGACAATCTGAGAGGACCATCCAGATCCTTGAAGATATGCTTAGAGCCTGCATGATTGAGTTCAGGGGTTCATGGGAAGACCATCTTCACTTGGCTGAGTTTTCTTATAACAACAGCTATCAGGCAAGTATCAAGATGGCACCTTTTGAGGCACTGTATGGGAGGAAGTGCAGGTCACCGATTTGTTGGGATGAAGTCGGTGAGAGGAGTCTATTGGGGCCAGAGATGCTGATTCAGACTACAGAGAAAGTCAGGATTATCAGAGATCATCTCAGGCAGCTCAGAGTCGGCAGAAGAGCTGGGCAGATTTGCAGAGGAGGCCATTGGAATTCGGAGTTGGAGATCATGTATTTTTGAGGATATCACCTACCAAAGGTGTGATCCGATTCGGTATTCGTGGAAAGCTGAGTCCGAGATATATCGGCCCATTCGAGATATTGGATCGAGTGGGAGATGTGTCTTACGATTGGCATTGCCGCCATCGTTGGACGGTGTTCATAATGTTTTCCACGTATCTCAGTTGAGGAGGTATGTAAAGGATGATAGCCATATTTTGGATCACTCCGAGCTGGAACTGCAACCGGACTTATCATATCAGGAGCAGCCGATGGCCATATTGGATAGAAGTGTGAAGACACTGAAGAACAAAGCCATACCTTTAGTGTTGGTGTCTTGGAACCGCCATGCACCAGGAGAGGCCACATGGGAACGACGAGAGGACGTCATCCGAGAGCGTTATCCTCAACTCTTCTCATCTTGATTGGTAAGACTCTTTCTTTTACTCTTTTCTTTTGTTATCTTTCTTCCTAGCCTTATCTATCTGTTACCATTCCTGTTACCCTTCACCTTATGAAATTTCGAGGACGAAATTTTTGTAAGGTGGGTAGATTGTAATACCCCGTTTCCGTAATACGTACTAAGTTGCGTATTCTGAATTCGATCGTATTTTTCGATTTACTTCCCGTATTTGACCGATTTCAATTTCAAATATCATTTTCTAATATATTAGATTTTATATGAATTTTGGAATTTTCTTGAATTAAAATGAATTTCTTCAAAACCGGGTGTCGACCAGTGTCGCTGATCGATTCTCGAATTTTTATCTTACAAACAGTTAGGAATTTCTAGAAAGTCCTTTAGGCATTATCTCTTAGAATCGTATTTCTATCTACATTCTTTTTCTTAGAATTTTATGAATTTATGAAAATTCCAACGGAGTCGGTAGTTTACTGATTCGGGGATTTTTAGTTTTAAAATTATAAGTATTTCTTAAAAAGGATTTCACTATTAGTTTTCATATATTATTATTGATTTTTGGTAAAATTTACGAGTCGTTCCGAGATACTTGAATTCGGACGATTTCGGTATTTCCGAAATGTTTTCCGCATTCTCGGTTTAAAACCCGGGAATCAGTGTTTCAATATTTATTTTTCAAAATTAAGAAAATATCTTTTCTTTTACAAATTCTTTTTCTTTCTCCTTTCTTCCTTCTTTCCTTCCACCAAATTCCAAAATATCTTCTCCTAAAATATCTATTTTTCCAAAATATCCAACACTCCACACCCTTCCCCATTAATGCCTCTCTTTCTCTCTCTTCCATGGCCGGCCATGATAGGCCAAGGGAGACAACCCCATCCTCCCTATTTGCACAAAACCCCTCTCCATTCTTTTGCATCTCCTTTACAAAAATCAAATCCTATATAAACTTTCCTTTACAATTCTTTTCTCTTTTTTCACTTCTCCATCTCAATCCCTAACTCCCAACCACCTCAAAGCCTTCACCATCTTCTTCTCAAGCTACCACAACTTGGATTTGGATCGCATCTCACTTCGTCGGAGGTATCGCCAAAGACCTAATTGGTGACATCGTCGACAAACGATCCTTCAAGACTCGTAGAACTTTCACATAACCGTGCGAAGTGAGTATATTTACTCACCAAGACTAGACAACTTCCTTGTACTTGTGTTGATCATTCGTGTACACTTGTGCCATAAAAATCGTATTTTTAGCCCATCAAACAACTATCAGAAAATTCTGTTCTGTTTTCTATTTTTCCCAGGATTAGTCGACTTAACCTAGAAACTAGTCGACTAACCCTTTTGTTCTGAAACGTAACTTTTTCTGATTTCACAGTTTTAGTCGACTAGCCATTTTACCAGTCGACTAGACCCCCCTAGTCGACTACATTTTGATCCCTAGTCGACTAATTTTCCTTGAACCAAAAACACCAACTCTCGGCTCTAGTCGATTTATCCCAATTATTAGTCGACTTGAGACCTCTAGTCGACTACACATAGTACCTTAGTCGACTAACATGTCCCTGAAATAAATCCCAATTTTCTATATCACAGATTTAGTCGACTTGCGCATCCGTTAGTCGACTTATAGTTCACCACTAGTCGACTACCCTTCCAACCCTAGTCGACTAACTATTCTTGAAACAGAATTCCAACTCTCTGGAAACCATTATTAGTCGACTCCTGCAGACTAGTAGTCGACTTAAGACCTCTATTAGTCGACTAACCTTGCACCTAGTCGACTAATTCTGACTATTTAACTTAGTTGTTTCCTTTTCTGATTTTGGACTTTAACCTCTATACACATGTGATACATTGTTCATGTTTACGCTACATTACTGATATACATGACATGTTACTTGATGAATCTTATCTCATATTACTCATGACTTGTTATTATATATTTCCGTTTCATGACTTGTTAATAAATGGATATCCCCACTTATCATGCCATCACTTGAACCAAGCATGATATACTTGACTTTTGTATAAAATGGACCAACTTATATGGGTCGGGGGAAAACATGCGGATATCGATATGTGTTCGTGTTTACAGTGGCTTTTAGGAGTGTTGTGCAACCCATGTTCCGGTCTGACCTGTGGGCCTCCAGGGGACCGAGGGGAGTGCTTGCTCCCTGTATTACTGGTACCATCTTGATAAGGGCATACATAAGTCCCTCCTGAATAGCCTAGCGGCTGGCTTCCGTCACCAAGCAACGGAACAATCCTGGACCGTTATCCCGGGCATGTACGGGGTCCACTGTAAACATAGTTCGTCGATACAACCGCTGATTTCCAATAACAACCTTGTATTACTAGGATATGGATCTATGTGCACTGGGACGCTGGACCACATAGCTAGATATCCGAGTAAAACAAGTAATAATAATAAAACGTTAATTGTAGATCTATTGTACGACTTATCTATTCATGCTTTTCATATCTGTTAGTTGATATACCTTATATAGTCCCATCTTACTGGTACTCGTCCCTTAGCCACTTGGCTGTAGCTATCTATTGTTTATATGTCTTGATCCTTTGGATTTGCATATTCAGATTCTGAGGCTTGGAACGAAGTGGAGCCATCCACAGAGGACCAGGCTTATTTCAGTGAGCAGGCTGATCAGATCTAGTTCCCTCGTGCCAGACTCTCCCTCTTGGCTCACGAGTCTCCACCTCTTACGTGAGCATCTTGTGTATATGTTTGTATATTGTCCTTTTGGACTTGGATATGATAAATAACACTTGTAAAGTGTATTACTTTATCATAATTTGTATAACTTTGTACTTGTATCTTGTAAGTTGGCCTATGAATACACCACGCTTTGTGTTGTACTCTGTTTCCTTATTGTACTTTTATGCTTAGCGTATATACGTGGGGGCTTCTTCTGACCTACGTATATACGTCGCAGTGACGTCCCCGTATCCGTGAAATCGGGGCGTTACAGGTTGGCATCAGAGCTAGGCTCTCAAACCTAAAGTACAAACAAGTAGCAAATTCTAGAAATTTGCTTATGCCAACTACAATGTACAAAGTTATAGAGTCCTTCTTGCTTCTTTCGTTGATCAATTCCTTCGTATCCTAAACTCCTTTCCTTTGTTTCCAATTCCAGTTATCATTCGGTATGGAGAGACGATCGGGTCGTAACAATATCGGGCAAGTCCGGAATGGACCCGTAGGAGGAGAGAATGCTGATATCCTGAAGGTCATTCAGACCATGCTGGGAAACCAGCAACAACAGATGGAAAATCAGCAACAGCAGACCGAGCTCCTTAGGCAGGAGTTGGCAGCCCCGAAGGAGCAGAGGCCGGGGAACGTGTCCGACTTCCGGCGGCTGCAACCGGCCATCTTCACGGGAGGCGAGAAACCATTGGAGGCTGAGCAATGGTTGACGGACACTACAGACCTACTGAATGCAGCCCGTGTCCCGAAGGAGAGCCAAGTTGAAGTAGCTAAGATTCAGTTAAAGGATGTTGCGAGAACTTGGTGGCTCGCAGAGGAGGCTAGACTGGAGAAGCCCGTTACTTGGGACGCCTTCTCCAAGAGTTTTTACAGCCGCTTCTTCCCTGCTACGGCGCAGAAAGATATGGAGGAGCAATTCATCAGGCTCCAGCAGTGGAACAAGTCCGTGGACGAGTATGCCGCGGAGTTTCTTCGACTGAGCCGCTTCGCGCCGTATATGGTAACGGACGAGGAGAAGCGAGCGAGCAGGTTTCAGCAGGGTCTACAGATGAAGATTCAGATGTACCTGATGCCCCAGCAGCTGAAGACCTATGCAGAGGTTCTCACCATCGCTCGGGAGGTAGAGCGTGGGTTTGAGAAGGAGCAAGGGGATCAGATGAGACAGCAGGTCATGAAGCGGCCATTTGTACCTATGGGAAGAGGGGGCCCGTTCAGAGCAGCGAAGATCCAGATGAGGCAACCTTTCAGGCCAGCACCTTATCAGTCAGCCCAACCACTGGTATTCTGTAGTCATTGTCAGAAGCCAGGGCACACTCGACAGACTTGCCGGAGGGCAAATGGACTGTGCTTGGTGTGTGGAGCCAGAGATCACTCCATAGAGGCATGTCCACACAGGAGATTGGGGATGGCTAACCAGACCTTGCCAGCACTTCCAGGACCGAGTGGACAGCGGGCAGTACCAGGGCCTCTTGAGCAGAGGAACCAGGGGCCAGTGATGAGGAGAGCTCTTCCACTTCCTCCACAGCATGTTGTTCGCCCAGTCCAGAGAGGAGGCAGGACTGCAGCAGGGCGTGGCAGAGGTCAGGCTTATACTCTGACAGCAGAAGAGGCTGAGGCTTCAGAGGAGGTGATAACAGGTAACATCAGAGTTCATTCAATACCTGTTCTCGCTCTCTTCGATTCAGGAGCATCCCACTGTTATATCTCAGAGAATTTTGTGGCTTTACATTCTATACCTGTTAGATCATTAGACCACAAATGGGAGATAAGTACAGGGAATGGGGTAGTTATATCTTCCCGAGTTTGTACTGATTGTCCAGTAGAATTATGTGACAAGACTTTGGCCATAGATATGCTCGTACTAGACACCAAAGGGTACGACGTAATCTTAGGCATGACTTGGCTCAGTCAGTACTATGCAGTGATTGACTGTAGGAGAGAGGAAGATTAATTTCAGAATTCCCCTTCAACCTGAATTCCAGTTTAGTGGAGAAGTGAAGTCCACTAGGGGAAAGACTCAGATGACTACTTCGGAGGTTCAGAAGCAGAAGGTACCGGTGTGGGATGAATTCCCAGAGGTGTTCGCTGAGATATCAGGACTACCACCGGAAAGGATGATTGAGTTCTCCATTGACACAGTTCCAGGAGCAGCTCCTATATCCAAGGCTCCGTACAGGATGGCACCGACGGAGTTAGAGATTCTGAAGAAGCAGCTGCAGGAATACTCAGACAAGGGATTGATTCGACCGAGTACTTCACCGTGGGGAGCTCCAGTACTGTTGGCCAACAAGAAGGATGGTGGTAAGAGACTTTGTATCGATTACAGGGAATTGAACAAGGTCACCATCAAGAACAAGTATCCCTTACCCAGGATTGATGATCTGTTTGATCAGCTTCATGGGGCCCGTGTGTGTTCTCCAAATTGGATTTGCAGTCGGGTTACCATCAGCTGAGGGTGAAGAAGGAGGATATTCCGAAGACGGCATTCAGGACCCGATATGGCCACTATGAGTTTTCTAGTAATGCCTTTCGGAGTTACCAATGCCCCTGCAGTTTTCATGGACTTGATGAACCGAGTGTTCTCGCCCTACTTGGATCAGTTCGTTGTTGTTTTCATAGACGACATTCTGATCTATTCAAAGAACAACAGGGAGCATGCAGAACACTTGAGGATTGTGTTGCAGACTTTCCGGCAGGAGCAGCTTCATGCCAAGAGAAGCAAGTGTGAGTTCTGGTTGGACAGCATAGCATTCCTTGGACATATGGTGTCAGCAGAAGGTATCTCAGTTGATCCGAGCAAAGTCCAGGCAGTAAAGGATTGGCCAGTTCCGAGGACGGTGACTGAGATAAAGAGTTTTCTTGGACTAGCCGGCTATTACAGACGCTTTGTTCAGGATTTCTCTAGAATTGCAGCTCCGTTGACCAGGCTCACCAGAAAGGGGGAGAGGTACATTTGGACAGAGGAATGTGATGCAGCATTTGAGCAGTTGAAGCAGAGGCTTATTTCAGCTCCAATCTTGAGGACTCCCTCAGGGAGAGGAGGGATGGTCATCTTTAGTGATGCTTCAGGTAAAGGCCTGGGATGCGTACTTATGCAACATGATCATGTTATAGCATATGCATCTAGGCAACTGAAGACTCATGAGCGGAACTACCCAACTCATGATTTAGAGCTAGCAGCAGTGATCTTTACCTTGAAGATTTGGAGGCACTATCTTCTGGGAGATAAGGTGTTGATTTATACAGATCATAAGAGCCTCAAGTATATCTTCTCGCAGAAGGAGTTGAACATGAGGCAGAGGCGGTGGCTGGAGCTTATGGCAGACTATGATATTGACTTGCAATATCATCCAGGCAAGGTCAATACAGTTCCTGATGCACTGAGTAGGATGCCAGAGAACAGAGTGCTTGTCCAACTTACTCAGCAGAAGGAGTTGATTCAGGACTTTATCAGATTGGACTTGATGGTGGTTCGAGGAGCTGAGAAGACAGGACAGCTTATGACCTTACAGATCCAGTCTTCATTGATAGATGAGATTAAGGAAGCTCAGAAGGAGGACCCCAGGCTACAGACATTCCGAGTTCAGGTGGAGGCTGGATTGAGGACGGATATTTGTATTCGTCCGGATGGTGCATTGTACTTTGGAGGTAGACTTTGTGTTCCCCAAGGGGAAGTTAGACAGAAGATTTTGGAGGAAGCACATAGTTCAGCCTATTCTATACATCCAGGAGGAAACAAGATGTACCAGGACTTGAAGAAGCAATTTTGGTGGAATGCCATGAAGAGAGAGATCGCTCAGTTTGTAGCTAAGTGCTTGGTGTGCCAGCAGATAAAGATTGAGCATCAGAGATCAGCCGGGCTTCTTCATCCTTTGCCAATACCTGAATGGAAGTGGGAGCACATCACTATGGACTTTGTCACGGCATTACCTCGTAGTCCCAAAGGTAATAATGCTGTGTGGGTTATCATTGATCGTCTTACCAAGTCAGCTCATTTCATACCATTCAGGGTGGGTCAGACTACAGAGGTTCTGGCAGATAAGTATGTGAAGGAGATAGTTCGTCTGCATGGAGTTCCAGTCAGTATTGTTTCAGATAGAGACACGAGATTCAGATCTCATTTCTGGGAGAGTCTCCAAGAAAGTCTGGGAACTCGTCTAAAATTCAGTACAGCATATCATCCTCAGACAGACGGACAATCTGAGAGGACCATCCAGATCCTTGAAGATATGCTTAGAGCCTGCATGATTGAGTTCAGGGGTTCATGGGAAGACCATCTTCACTTGGCTGAGTTTTCTTATAACAACAGCTATCAGGCAAGTATCAAGATGGCACCTTTTGAGGCACTGTATGGGAGGAAGTGCAGGTCACCGATTTGTTGGGATGAAGTCGGTGAGAGGAGTCTATTGGGGCCAGAGATGCTGATTCAGACTACAGAGAAAGTCAGGATTATCAGAGATCATCTCAGGGCAGCTCAGAGTCGGCAGAAGAGCTGGGCAGATTTGCAGAGGAGGCCATTGGAATTCGGAGTTGGAGATCATGTATTTTGAGGATATCACCTACCAAAGGTGTGATCCGATTCGGTATTCGTGGAAAGCTGAGTCCGAGATATATCGGCCCATTCGAGATATTGGATCGAGTGGGAGATGTGTCTTATCGATTGGCATTGCCGCCATCGTTGGACGGTGTTCATAATGTTTTCCACGTATCTCAGTTGAGGAGGTATGTAAAGGATGATAGCCATATTTTGGATCACTCCGAGCTGGAACTGCAACCGGACTTATCATATCAGGAGCAGCCGATGGCCATATTGGATAGAAGTGTGAAGACACTGAAGAACAAAGCCATACCTTTAGTGTTGGTGTCTTGGAACCGCCATGCACCAGGAGAGGCCACATGGGAACGAGAGGACGTCATCCGAGAGCGTTATCCTCAACTCTTCTCATCTTGATTGGTAAGACTCTTTCCTTTTACTCTTTTCTTTTGTTATCTTTCTTCCTAGCCTTATCTATCTGTTACCATTCCTGTTACCCTTCACCTTATGAAATTTCGAGGACGAAATTTTTGTAAGGTGGGTAGATTGTAATACCCCGTTTCCGTAATACGTACTAAGTTGCGTATTCTGAATTTCGATCGTATTTTTCGATTTACTTCCCGTATTTGACCGATTTCAATTTCAAATATCATTTTCTAATATATTAGATTTTATATGAATTTTTGGAATTTTCTTGAATTAAAATGAATTTCTTCAAAACCGGTGTCGACCAGTGTCGCTGATCGATTCTCGAATTTTTATCTTACAAACAGTTAGGAATTTCTAGAAAGTCCTTTAGGCATTATCTCTTAGAATCGTATTTTCTATCTACATTCTTTTTCTTAGAATTTTATGAATTTATGAAAATTCCAACGGAGTCGGTAGTTTACTGATTCCGGGATTTTTAGTTTTAAAATTATAAAGTATTTCTTAAAAAGGATTTCACTATTAGTTTTCATATATTATTATTGATTTTTGGTAAAATTTACGAGTCGTTCCGAGATACTTGAATTTCGGACGATTTCGGTATTTTCCGAAATGTTTTCCGCATTCTCGGTTTAAACCGGGAATCAGTGTTTTCAATATTTTATTTTTCAAAATTAAGAAAATATCTTTTCTTTACAAATTCTTTTTCTTTCTCCTTTTTCTTTCCTTCTTCCTTCCACCAAATTCCCAAAATATCTTCTCCTAAAAATATCTATTTTTCCAAAATATCCAACACTCCACACCCTTCCCCATTAATGCCTCTCTTTTCTCTCTCTTCCATGGCCGGCCATGATAGGCCAAGGGAGACAACCCATCCTCCCCTATTTGCACAAAACCCCTCTCCAATTCTTTATTTGCATCTCCTTTACAAGAATCAAATCCTATATAAACTTTCCTTTACAATTCTTTTCTCTTTTTTCACTTCTCCATCTCAATCCCTAACTCCCAACCACCTCAAAGCCTTCACCATCTTCTTCTCAAGCTACCACAACTCTTGGATTTGGATCGCATCTCACTTCGTCGGAGGTATCGCCAAAGACCTAATTGGTGACATCGTCGACAAACGATCCTTCAAGACTCGTAGAACTTTCACATAACCGTGCGAAGTGAGTATATTTACTCACCAAGACTAGACAACTTCCTTGTTTACTTGTGTTGATCATTCGTGTACACTTGTGCCATAAAAATCGTATTTTTAGCCCATCAAACAACTATCAGAAATTCTGTTCTGTTTTCTATTTTTCCCAGGATTAGTCGACTTAACCTAGAAACTAGTCGACTAACCCTTTTGTTCTGAAACGTAACTTTTTCTGATTTCACAGTTTTAGTCGACTAAGCCATTTTACCAGTCGACTAGACCCCCTAGTCGACTACATTTTGATCCCTAGTCGACTAATTTTCCTTGAACCAAAAACACCAACTCTCGGCTCTAGTCGATTTATCCCAATTATTAGTCGACTTGAGACCTCTAGTCGACTACACATAGTACCTTAGTCGACTAACATGTCCCTGAAATAAATCCCAATTTCTATATCACAGATTTAGTCGACTTGCGCATCCGTTAGTCGACTTATAGTTCACCACTAGTCGACTACCCTTCCAACCCTAGTCGACTAACTATTCTTGAAACAGAATTCCAACTCTCTGGAAACCATTATTAGTCGACTCCTGCAGACTAGTAGTCGACTTAAGACCTCTATTAGTCGACTAACCCTTGCACCTAGTCGACTAATTCTGACTATTTAACTTAGTTGTTTCCTTTTCTGATTTTGGACTTTAACCTCTATACACATGTGATACATTGTTCATGTTTACGCTACATTACTGATATTACATGACATGTTACTTGATGAATCTTATCTCATATTACTTCATGACTTGTTATTATATATTTCCGTTTCATGACTTGTTAATAAATGGATATCCCCACTTATCATGCCATCACTTGAACCAAGCATGATATACTTGACTTTTGTATAAAATGGACCAACTTATATTGGGTCGGGGGAAAACATGCGGATATCGATATGTGTTCGTGTTTACAGTGGCTTTTAGGAGTGTTGTGCAACCCATGTTCCGGTCTGACCTGTGGGCCTCCAGGGGACCGAGGGGAGTGCTTGCTCCCTGTATTACTGGTACCATCTTGATAAGGGCATACATAAGTCCCTCCTGAATAGCCTAGCGGCTGGCTTCCGTCACCAAGCAACGGAACAATCCTGGACCGTTATCCGGGCATGTACGGGGTCCACTGTAAACATAGTTCGTCGATACAACCGCTGATTTCCAATAACAACCTTGTATTACTAGGATATGGATCTATGTGCACTGGGACGCTGGACCACATAGCTAGATATCCGAGTAAAACAAGTAATAATAATAAACGTTAATTGTAGATCTATTGTACGACTTTATCTATTCATGCTTTTCATATCTGTTAGTTGATATACCTTATATAGTCCCATCTTACTGGTACTCGTCCCTTAGCCACTTGGCTGTAGCTATCTATTGTTTATATGTCTTGATCCTTTGGATTTGCATATTCAGATTCTGAGGCTTGGAACGAAGTGGAGCCATCCACAGAGGACCAGGCTTATTTCAGTGAGCAGGCTGATCAGATCTAGTTCCCTCGTGCCAGACTCTCCCCTTGGCTCACGAGTCTCCACCTCTTACGTGAGCATCTTGTGTATATGTTTGTATATTGTCCTTTTGGACTTGGATATGATAAATAACACTTGTAAAGTGTATTACTTTATCATAATTTGTATAACTTTGTACTTGTATCTTGTAAGTTGGCCTATGAATACACACGCTTTGTGTTGTACTCTGTTTCCTTATTGTACTTTTATGCTTAGCGTATATACGTGGGGGCTTCTTCTGACCTACGTATATACGTCGCAGTGACGTCCCCGTATCCGTGAAATCGGGGCGTTACAGGTTGGCAAGAGCCTAGGCTCTCAAACCTAAAGTACAAACAAGTAGCAAATTCTAGAAATTTGCTTATGCCAACTACAATGTACAAAGTTATAGAGTCTTCTTGCTTCTTTCGTTGATCAATTCCTTCGTATCCTAAACTCCTTTCCTTTGTTTCCAATTCCAGTTATCATTCGGTATGGAGAGACGATCGGGTCGTAACAATATCGGGCAAGTCCCGAATGGACCCGTAGGAGGAGAGAATGCTGATATCCTGAAGGTCATTCAGACCATGCTGGGAAACCAGCAACAACAGATGGAAAATCAGCAACAGCAGACCGAGCTCCTTAGGCAGGAGTTGGCAGCCCCGAAGGAGCAGAGGCCGGGGAACGTGTCCGACTTCCGGCGGCTGCAACCGGCCATCTTCACGGGAGGCGAGAAACCATTGGAGGCTGAGCAATGGTTGACGGACACTACAGACCTACTGAATGCAGCCCGTGTCCCAAAGGAGAGCCAAGTTGAAGTAGCTAAGATTCAGTTAAAGGATGTTGCGAGAACTTGGTGGCTCGCAGAGGAGGCTAGACTGGAGAAGCCCGTTACTTGGGACGCCTTCTCCAAGAGTTTTTACAGCCGCTTCTTCCCTGCTACGGCGCAGAAAGATATGGAGGAGCAATTCATCAGGCTCCAGCAGTGGAACAAGTCCGTGGACGAGTATGCCGCGGAGTTTCTTCGACTGAGCCGCTTCGCGCCGTATATGGTAACGGACGAGGAGAAGCGAGCGAGCAGGTTTCAGCAGGGTCTACAGATGAAGATTCAGATGTACCTGATGCCCCAGCAGCTGAAGACCTATGCAGAGGTTCTCACCATCGCTCGGGAGGTAGAGCGTGGGTTTGAGAAGGAGCAAGGGGATCAGATGAGACAGCAGGTCATGAAGCGGCCATTTGTACCTATGGGAAGAGGGGGCCCGTTCAGAGCAGCGAAGATCCAGATGAGGCAACCTTTCAGGCCAGCACCTTATCAGTCAGCCCAACCACTGGTATTCTGTAGTCATTGTCAGAAGCCAGGGCACACTCGACAGACTTGCCGGAGGGCAAATGGACTGTGCTTGGTGTGTGGAGCCAGAGATCACTCCATAGAGGCATGTCCACACAGGAGATTGGGGATGGCTAACCAGACCTTGCCAGCACTTCCAGGACCGAGTGGACAGCGGGCAGTACCAGGGCCTCTTGAGCAGAGGAACCAGGGGCCAGTGATGAGGAGAGCTCTTCCACTTCCTCCACAGCATGTTGTTCGCCCAGTCCAGAGAGGAGGCAGGACTGCAGCAGGGCGTGGCAGAGGTCAGGCTTATACTCTGACAGCAGAAGAGGCTGAGGCTTCAGAGGAGGTGATAACAGGTAACATCAGAGTTCATTCAATACCTGTTCTCGCTCTCTTCGATTCAGGAGCATCCCACTGTTATATCTCAGAGAATTTTGTGGCTTTACATTCTATACCTGTTAGATCATTAGACCACAAATGGGAGATAAGTACAGGGAATGGGGTAGTTATATCTTCCCGAGTTTGTACTGATTGTCCAGTAGAATTATGTGACAAGACTTTGGCCATAGATATGCTCGTACTAGACACCAAAGGGTACGACGTAATCTTAGGCATGACTTGGCTCAGTCAGTACTATGCAGTGATTGACTGTAGGGAGAGGAAGATTAATTTCAGAATTCCCCTTCAACCTGAATTCCAGTTTAGTGGAGAAGTGAAGTCCACTAGGGGAAAGACTCAGATGACTACTTCGGAGGTTCAGAAGCAGAAGGTACCGGTGTGGGATGAATTCCCAGAGGTGTTCGCTGAGATATCAGGACTACCACCGGAAAGGATGATTGAGTTCTCCATTGACACAGTTCCAGGAGCAGCTCCTATATCCAAGGCTCCGTACAGGATGGCACCGACGGAGTTAGAGATTCTGAAGAAGCAGCTGCAGGAATACTCAGACAAGGGATTGATTCGACCGGAGTACTTCACCGTGGGGAGCTCCAGTACTGTTGGCCAACAAGAAGGATGGTGGTAAGAGACTTTGTATCGATTACAGGGAATTGAACAAGGTCACCATCAAGAACAAGTATCCCTTACCCAGGATTGATGATCTGTTTGATCAGCTTCATGGGGCCCGTGTGTTCTCCAAATTGGATTTGCAGTCGGGTTACCATCAGCTGAGGGTGAAGAAGGAGGATATTCCGAAGACGGCATTCAGGACCCGATATGGCCACTATGAGTTTCTAGTAATGCCTTTCGGAGTTACCAATGCCCCTGCAGTTTTCATGGACTTGATGAACTGAGTGTTCTCGCCCTACTTGGATCAGTTCGTTGTTGTTTTCATAGACGACATTCTGATCTATTCAAAGAACAACAGGGAGCATGCAGAACACTTGAGGATTGTGTTGCAGACTCTCCGGCAGGAGCAGCTTCATGCCAAGAGAAGCAAGTGTGAGTTCTGGTTGGACAGCATAGCATTCCTTGGACATATGGTGTCAGCAGAAGGTATCTCAGTTGATCCGAGCAAAGTCCAGGCAGTAAAGGATTGGCCAGTTCCGAGGACGGTGACTGAGATAAAGAGTTTTCTTGGACTAGCGGCTATTACAGACGCTTTGTTCAGGATTTCTCTAGAATTGCAGCTCCGTTGACCAGGCTCACCAGAAAGGGGGAGAGGTACATTTGGACAGAGGAATGTGATGCAGCATTTGAGCAGTTGAAGCAGAGGCTTATTTCAGCTCCAATCTTGAGGACTCCCTCAGGGAGAGGAGGGATGGTCATCTTTAGTGATGCTTCAGGTAAAGGCCTGGGATGCGTACTTATGCAACATGATCATGTTATAGCATATGCATCTAGGCAACTGAAGACTCATGAGCGGAACTACCCAACTCATGATTTAGAGCTAGCAGCAGTGATCTTTGCCTTGAAGATTTGGAGGCACTATCTTCTGGGAGATAAGGTGTTGATTTATACAGATCATAAGAGCCTCAAGTATATCTTCTCGCAGAAGGAGTTGAACATGAGGCAGAGGCGGTGGCTGGAGCTTATGGCAGACTATGATATTGACTTGCAATATCATCCAGGCAAGGTCAATACAGTTCCTGATGCACTGAGTAGGATGCCAGAGAACAGAGTGCTTGTCCAACTTACTCAGCAGAAGGAGTTGATTCAGGACTTTATCAGATTGGACTTGATGGTGGTTCGAGGAGCTGAGAAGACAGGACAGCTTATGACCTTACAGATCCAGTCTTCATTGATAGATGAGATTAAGGAAGCTCAGAAGGAGGACCCCAGGCTACAGACATTCCGAGTTCAGGTGGAGGCTGGATTGAGGACGGATATTTGTATTCGTCCGGATGGTGCATTGTACTTTGGAGGTAGACTTTGTGTTCCCCAAGGGGAAGTTAGACAGAAGATTTTGGAGGAAGCACATAGTTCAGCCTATTCTATACATCCAGGAGGAAACAAGATGTACCAGGACTTGAAGAAGCAATTTTGGTGGAATGCCATGAAGAGAGAGATAGCTCAGTTTGTAGCTAAGTGCTTGGTGTGCCAGCAGATAAAGATTGAGCATCAGAGATCAGCCGGGCTTCTTCATCCTTTGCCAATACCTGAATGGAAGTGGGAGCACATCACTATGGACTTTGTCACGGCATTACCTCGTAGTCCCAAAGGTAATAATGCTGTGTGGGTTATCATTGATCGTCTTACCAAGTCAGCTCATTTCATACCATTCAGGGTGGGTCAGACTACAGAGGTTCTGGCAGATAAGTATGTGAAGGAGATAGTTCGTCTGCATGGAGTTCCAGTCAGTATTGTTTCAGATAGAGACACGAGATTCAGATCTCATTTCTGGGAGAGTCTCCAAGAAAGTCTGGGAACTCGTCTAAAATTCAGTACAGCATATCATCCTCAGACAGACGGACAATCTGAGAGGACCATCCAGATCCTTGAAGATATGCTTAGAGCCTGCATGATTGAGTTCAGGGGTTCATGGGAAGACCATCTTCACTTGGCTGAGTTTTCTTATAACAACAGCTATCAGGCAAGTATCAAGATGGCACCTTTTGAGGCACTGTATGGGAGGAAGTGCAGGTCACCGATTTGTTGGGATGAAGTCGGTGAGAGGAGTCTATTGGGGCCAGAGATGCTGATTCAGACTACAGAGAAAGTCAGGATTATCAGAGATCATCTCAGGGCAGCTCAGAGTCGGCAGAAGAGCTGGGCAGATTTGCAGAGGAGGCCATTGGAATTCGGAGTTGGAGATCATGTATTTTTGAGGATATCACCTACCAAAGGTGTGATCCGATTCGGTATTCGTGGAAAGCTGAGTCCGAGATATATCGGCCCATTCGAGATATTGGATCGAGTGGGAGATGTGTCTTATCGATTGGCATTGCCGCCATCGTTGGACGGTGTTCATAATGTTTTCCACGTATCTCAGTGAGGAGGTATGTAAAGGATGATAGCCATATTTTGGATCACTCCGAGCTGGAACTGCAACCGGACTTATCATATCAGGAGCAGCCGATGGCCATATTGGATAGAAGTGTGAAGACACTGAAGAACAAAGCCATACCTTTAGTGTTGGTGTCTTGGAACCGCCATGCACCAGGAGAGGCCACATGGGAACGAGAGGACGTCATCCGAGAGCGTTATCCTCAACTCTTCTCATCTTGATTGGTAAGACTCTTTCCTTTTACTCTTTTCTTTTGTTATCTTTCTTCCTAGCCTTATCTATCTGTTACCATTCCTGTTACCCTTCACCTTATGAAATTTCGAGGACGAAATTTTGTAAGGTGGGTAGATTGTAATACCCCGTTTCCGTAATACGTACTAAGTTGCGTATTCTGAATTTCGATCGTATTTTTCGATTTACTTCCCGTATTTGACCGATTTCAATTTCAAATATCATTTTCTAATATATTAGATTTTATATGAATTTTGGAATTTTCTTGAATTAAAATGAATTTCTTCAAAACCGGTGTCGACCAGTGTCGCTGATCGATTCCCGAATTTTTATCTTACAAACAGTTAGGAATTTCTAGAAAGTCCTTTAGGCATTATCTCTTAGAATCGTATTTTCTATCTACATTCTTTTTCTTAGAATTTTATGAATTTATGAAAATTCCAACGGAGTCGGTAGTTTACTGATTCCGGGATTTTTAGTTTTAAAATAAAGTATTTCTTAAAAAGGATTTCACTATTAGTTTTCATATATTATTATGATTGGTAAAATTTACGAGTCGTTCCGAGATACTTGAATTTCGGACGATTTCGGTATTTTCCGAAATGTTTTCCGCATTCTCGGTTTAAACCCGGGAATCAGTGTTTTCAATATTTTTATTTTCAAAATTAAGAAAATATCTTTTCTTTTACAAATTCTTTTTCTTTCTCCTTTTCTTTCCTTCTTTCCTTCCACCAAATTCCCAAAATATCTTCTCCTAAAAATATCTATTTTTCCAAAATATCCAACACTCCACACCCTTCCCCATTAATGCCTCTCTTTTCTCTCTCTTCCATGGCCGGCCATGATAGGCCAAGGGAGACAACCCCATCCTCCCCTATTTGCACAAAACCCCTCTCCAATTCTTTATTTGCATCTCCTTTACAAGAATCAAATCCTATATAAACTTTCCTTTACAATTCTTTTCTCTTTTTTCACTTCTCCATCTCAATCCCTAACTCCCAACCACCTCAAAGCCTTCACCATCTTCTTCTCAAGCTACCACAACTCTTGGATTTGGATCGCATCTCACTTCGTCGGAGGTATCGCCAAAGACCTAATTGGTGACATCGTCGACAAACGATCCTTCAAGACTCGTAGAACTTTCACATAACCGTGCGAAGTGAGTATATTTACTCACCAAGACTAGACAACTTCCTTGTTTACTTGTGTTGATCATTCGTGTACACTTGTGCCATAAAAATCGTATTTTTAGCCCATCAAACAACTATCAGAAATTCTGTTCTGTTTTCTATTTTTCCAGGATTAGTCGACTTAACCTAGAAACTAGTCGACTAACCCTTTTGTTCTGAAACGTAACTTTTTCTGATTTCACAGTTTTAGTCGACTAAGCCATTTTACCAGTCGACTAGACCCCCCTAGTCGACTACATTTTGATCCCTAGTCGACTAATTTTCCTTGAACCAAAAACACCAACTCTCGGCTCTAGTCGATTTATCCCAATTATTAGTCGACTTGAGACCTCTAGTCGACTACACATAGTACCTTAGTCGACTAACATGTCCCTGAAATAAATCCCAATTTTCTATATCACAGATTTAGTCGACTTGCGCATCCGTTAGTCGACTTATAGTTCACCACTAGTCGACTACCCTTCCAACCCTAGTCGACTAACTATTCTTGAAACAGAATTCCAACTCTCTGGAAACCATTATTAGTCGACTCCTGCAGACTAGTAGTCGACTTAAGACCTCTATTAGTCGACTAACCCTTGCACCTAGTCGACTAATTCTGACTATTTAACTTAGTTGTTTTCTTTTCTGATTTTGGACTTTAACCTCTATACACATGTGATACATTGTTCATGTTTACGCTACATTACTGATATTACATGACATGTTACTTGATGAATCTTATCTCATATTACTTCATGACTTGTTATTATATATTTCCGTTTCATGACTTGTTAATAAATGGATATCCCCACTTATCATGCCATCACTTGAACCAAGCATGATATACTTGACTTTTGTATAAAATGGACCAACTTATATTGGGTCGGGGAAAACATGCGGATATCGATATGTGTTCGTGTTTACAGTGGCTTTTAGGAGTGTTGTGCAACCCATGTTCCGGTCTGACCTGTGGGCCTCCAGGGGACCGAGGGGAGTGCTTGCTCCCTGTATTACTGGTACCATCTTGATAAGGGCATACATAAGTCCCTCCTGAATAGCCTAGCGGCTGGCTTCCGTCACCAAGCAACGGAACAATCCTGGACCGTTATCCCGGGCATGTACGGGGTCCACTGTAAACATAGTTCGTCGATACAACCGCTGATTTCCAATAACAACCTTGTATTACTAGGATATGGATCTATGTGCACTGGGACGCTGGACCACATAGCTAGATATCCGAGTAAAAACAATAATAATAAAACGTTAATTGTAGATCTATTGTACGACTTTATCTATTCATGCTTTTCATATCTGTTAGTTGATATACCTTATATAGTCCCATCTTACTGGTACTCGTCCCTTAGCCACTTGGCTGTAGCTATCTATTGTTTATATGTCTTGATCCTTGGATTTGCATATTCAGATTCTGAGGCTTGGAACGAAGTGGAGCCATCCACAGAGGACCAGGCTTATTTCAGTGAGCAGGCTGATCAGATCTAGTTCCCTCGTGCCAGACTCTCCCTCTTGGCTCACGAGTCTCCACCTCTTACGTGAGCATCTTGTGTATATGTTTGTATATTGTCCTTTGGACTTGGATATGATAAATAACACTTGTAAAGTGTATTACTTTATCATAATTTGTATAACTTTGTACTTGTATCTTGTAAGTTGGCCTATGAATACACCACGCTTTGTGTTGTACTCTGTTTCCTTATTGTACTTTTATGCTTAGCGTATATACGTGGGGGCTTCTTCTGACCTACGTATATACGTCGCAGTGACGTCCCCGTATCCGTGAAATCGGGGTGTTACAAGGGCTAATCACCTTCGTAGCAACATAGCGGATAAAGCACCACAGCGTACTTCGCTCCCCAGTTCATTAAGCACTAAGCTCGCCCTTCGCAGCGGACCTAAGGGATCGTCCCTAAGTGTTGATAGCGGTGCTTATGCAGCTTCAGCACCCAAGGACATTCTCAAGGTTCTTAGCCGCGAAGTTAGGGCCAAAGCACTATTTAGTGCTAATTACCTCTGCGGTGATGAAAAGAACAGGACGTCATTCTATGCGCAATCCAATAGAGCCTCTGTGCTGGATCGTTTAGGCCCAACCGGGTATGACTTGCGGAAATTCTTGACAAGCAAACGGAAGTCGGAATCTTTTCAAACTTCTCCCTCCTGTTTTCAACAAGTGGGATGTCAGTTGGTGACAGTCCACTCAGTCCATTGCCGGCTAGGACCAATCTCCACCACTCCTCATGGCTGACGATTAGTTTTTGATCGACTATCGGCGCAAGCTCCGGTGAAACATCGCAAAAGGAGCGTATCGTAAGAGCTGCCCTTTGCATCCGTTAACATGATCGGAAGGGGACGAAAGCTGCGTAGGGGCAGACGAGCATCGCACGACACTCCCTATAGTTTCCTAGATCCGGATTATAGCCCGGGCCTTGGCGAAGTCTTGGTACATAAAGAAGGTGTCTTCCAGAACACCAGATCTAGGGTTGCAATACCCTACAGTTATGAGCAGCCATCTTCCTCAACTGCAGTAACCTTACTAGAACCAATGAAAGGATTAGTCCAATGGTCTGATGAAGAGGACGAAGACAGTGGGTATGCCTCTTCGGCAACAGTCAGCTCGGTACGAACAGATAGAGTATCAGTGAATATGGCTGATAACGGTAATGATGACCTTCGTCGACGGTTGGAAGCTCAGGAGCAAACTTCCAAGACCCAGCAAGAAGCTTTGGACAACATTCAACAGATGCTCGCTCAACTCCTCAATAACCGGAATAACAATGATACCGGGAGTAACCATGATGAGGAAGAGCATCTTAGCAATGAACAACCAAAGACTGAGAAGTCAAAGGAGAATTCTTCTTTAGACGCTGAAGTTCTTAAAGGCATCCAAGCTCAAATTGCATCTCTAGCTCAGAGGGATGAACTAAAGAAAGTAGGGACAGTCTGTCCTTACCCACTGGAATGGGATTCAGTACCATACCTGATTGGTATCCAATATTGCATATTTTACATCATAACTCCCATGCATATTACAAATAAATATATGAATTTTAATCCTCTTCTCTACATATTTGCAGGTACACATTTAAGAGAGAGATTTTCAAATAATCACTTAATTACCACTAATTAAGTGATTAATCCAAGCTTAAGGATAAAGCCAAATCTAAACCCAGATCCAGAGAGATTCGCGCAACAAACAGAGAATCCAAGTAGTCCACGTGGCTAACCAACTCTCAACTGAACTGTACCAGAAAGATCTGGACCAACGGCCCAGATCTGGCCGCGATCCGCGGCATGGGCGCGGCAATCTTGGGCCGTTAGATCCCCGGATTTTGTGGCAACCACCTTATCTCCAGAAGCTTCTCAGTTCTCCTATAAATACTTCATTTGTACCTGCGAGAAAAAACGGATCAGAGAAGAGAGGAGATTAGTTTAGGGTTTGTAATTTTTAGTTGTTTTTCTCTAGTTTTCTTTCTTTAGATCTCTCTTCTCTATCCCTAGATTTCATTACAAAAGAGAGTGATTGTGAGGGAGAGAGCTTGTGTAATCAAGGGTGACAACTTGAAGCTATGCAAGGATTGATCCATCCTCCATTCCTCTACTTGAGTTTGATTCTAGTTTCTTGCATTCTTTAATTGCTTTCCTTATTGCTTTGTTACTTCTTGCAATTTACTTTCATGTCTTGTATTTTTCTAATGGCTTCTTGTAGCTAATTTTCATTCCATGTACTAGTTTACCACTAGCTTAGCCACTTCACTACTCATGGGTGATTGCTTTTGTTAATCTTGCAAGTGTATG
This sequence comes from Agave tequilana, assembly GCA_038442645.1. Classification (NCBI taxonomy): domain Eukaryota; kingdom Viridiplantae; phylum Streptophyta; class Magnoliopsida; order Asparagales; family Asparagaceae; genus Agave; species Agave tequilana. The sequence continues at coordinate 81,808 of JAVJIF010019587.1, read as the reverse complement.
ATCTTCTCTTCTCCGATGGTTAAACCACCATCTTGCAAATGAGAAAGTAATTAGGTCAACATGTGAGAGGAATTCTAAGCCTATGGAGTGACAACATTAGGCAAAGCTTTCATTATCAAGGAGATTGGTAAGCTTTGGCAAGCTAGCAAGGTAATCTAGTCTTGGATCACTTTCTTTAAGTTTCTTATTCTTTTCTTGTGAATACAACATCCACATCACTTCTTGATTTCTTTTCCACTTCCACCATGAACATATCCATCTTCTTTTGGTTTCTTTTTCATTTGATTCACTAAGTTTATAAAACAAGAGAAGAATACTCGTTTGTTCACTTCACTACATACGTAAAGCTTCTACGCGAGCTCTCCCTGAGATCCGACTCGGTATAGCCTTATGCTATAACGGAGACAAGAAAGGGTACATCAAATACATTTCTATACACATAATAAACACACCTTTTCCGTCTTAACCAAAATGGCGCCGTTGCCGGGGAGAGCGACGTTATTTTTGTTGTAAAGTGAAGTACTAAACGATTCTTCTTCTCTGTTTGCAGGTTACAGGTTAAGAAACAGGAAAATATACATTGCAGTCACATATAAGTGGACCTGGGCCTCTGCTCAAGAAAGCAGGGCCCAGGATCCCTCCAGAGTGCCGCGGATCCACAAGCTTTGCCGTGGAAACGCGGCACAATGGAGTGAACTCCTAACCAATTTTCTGCAGGGGCTTCTGCTCTGCAAGATACAACTGCTTATATACTTGATTTCCTGTATACTTCACTGTATTCCTGTTAATTAATTCAACAGTAAAATTGGTTGATAATTGCTAAAAATTGTTTAGACACTTGCATTTTAGGCACGTGTCTCTTCAATTCTTTACTTTTACTGTTGAAGAGTGCTGGAGGCAAGGTACGTGTTTGCATTGCATATTAGACTAGGACAAACTCTTGCTTGATTTTCTTGCTTTGAGTGAATCCTTGTTATATTTCTTGTACACTTGCACAATTCAATTCTAAGGGCATACCCGTAAATAAGATAAGGTGGGGGAGTTCATTACCCTTTCCTTAGCCCGAAAATCATTTTCCCAAGCACTCACTAAACCAAGCCTAATTTAATAAAAAAAGTAGACGTTGGCCCTAGGGACATCTCGGACTCATTTAGGAGATTATCCTAAGGGGAAAAGTGTTGGAATTTAACTCTTGCAAAATCAGTGTCTAGGAAAGGGGTTGAGGGTCGAAAGCCCGAAGGTTGCTGGTTACTTAATTAAGGAACGTCTCCGGACGGAAAACCTCCCACCAACCTTACCCTTCCCTGGCTGATTAGCTTGTGGTTAGAGTCTGCACTAAACCTCCCGTGGACGGTCTATTTGTTAGGAGTCGTCTAGGTCTAAGTCTACCCTAACTTAGGTTAGAATTTTCTTTCTTTCTTTTGTTTGTTTGTTTGTTTGATTTTTGTTTGTGATTGTGTGATATGGCTTACAATTACAATTCTTTCCATCCATATGTCACACACACTCCATATTCGGATAATTCCAACCGGTATTTTATAATATGCACCAACCACATACACCGGGTTGGCCTTATCCGAATCAATACGACCCATACACCCCATCTAACGATTATAATGTCCAAAATAATTTCAACTCTTCATCGAGTAATTGGGGATTCCAGTACCCCGAGTTAAATTCTCAAATTCCTTGTCCACCATATTCATCTTGTCCACAATATTCATTTCCTGAGTCCACTTCCTATACTCCTTTTCTGAACCTCCATTTGAAGAAAAATCTGAGTTGCAAAGGAGTTTAGAAGCCAATTTACAGAGAGTCGAACAACAACTTCAAAAATCATTTGTCTCTCCAATTCCACAGTATTTTCAAGAGTCTTACTCAGTTCCACCTTTTCATCATGATCAACCATTTGCCATGGAAATGAGTAAAGATTTCTTGTGTGAGTCCACTCTTCCATCATCACACATTTTTGACTCACAATTTGACCATCACTTCCAAGACAACACTTCCTCTTTTCATCAAAATAATGAAATCATCGATTATGGAAAGATGCTAGAAGACATGACCCATGCTCAAAATGCTAGAAATCGTGACATAGATTTGATGATCCAATCTCTTCATCTCATCCTATGTCTAATGTCACTAGCCACTCTGTTAAATCCAAAGAGTCATGTAGTCTTGGAAGTCCAGATTCAATTTCAGCACACTTACCTGAACTTGCCCACACTTCAGAACCAATTGACATTTTTGCAAGTTTCCTTTTTCTGAAATTGAACTAGAACATGAATTTGATCCTGAACTTTCACTTGATGATTCCAATCTACTTCCAGATTCAATCATGACTTCCATATCCTTACCTGATTTCAATTCATTTCCCAAGTCAAAATTGGATCCATTTCCTATCCATTGTGAAATTGAATCACCAATCTTTTATGATGATCACATAGAACTTGGCCAATTCCATACTTCTGAAAATTCCATTGATAAATTGGCAAGTTCTCCACATTTAATTGAACTACATGAGGAATGTGATCTTGAACCTCAACTTAGTGATTCAATCCTTCTTCCTGATTCCATAATGACTCCGGTATCTTTACCTCACTTTAATTCTTTCCGGAGTCAACCTTGGATCCTTTCCCAATTCACAATGAAGTTGAATCACCCATCTTTGAGGATCATATTGCACTTGCCCAATTTTACACCTCTGAAGATTCCATTGACATTCTGGCAAGTTCTCCATTTTGTGGAATTGAACTCAAATGTGACCTTGATTTTCTCGATCTCTTTACTTCTGAAACTGATTGTACAATTCTTAAGAAAGATGTTGACTTAACTTTTGAAGAATTGTACGGTGATGAGCTTGAATTTCTTAATATTGGAAGTAAAGAGATTTCACCTTTAGAAAGTCACATTCCATCATTGGAAAATGATTGTGGACTTGAGTTTTCATTTCTTGACTTGGACCCAATTTTTGAACTCACTTCGACTCCTGAACCATCACTTGACTTAAGTCACATTTCTGAGTCAGTAGTAGTTCCTGTCCTTTCTGAGTCCAAGTCAACTGTTCTATCATTTCATCTTCCATTTTTGGACAAGGATCTTGACAAATTTGATTCTGAAATTATTAGGAAAATCTTGAAATTAGATGGGGTCATGTACATAATTAAAATAACACATGCATACATCATTTTAGTGGGTCATATTTTTGCTATTTTGGTGGGTTCCTGAAAACCCAAAGCAAAGATGATTGGGCCATGTTCCGTGGACCAATCAGACCACCACCGGAACCACCACCTTAAGGTAATTTTTCCCTTCCCTCTCCATTTTCTTTCATGCATACATATATCATTATGCATTGAGGACAATGCATGAAATAAGTGTGGGGGAGGGTTTACTAACATAGGATTTTCTATTTTCTTTTAGGTTTTATTTTCTTTTAGATTTTATCTTTCTTTGTAGATTTTCTATTTTCTTTTAGATTTTACTTTTAGTAAAATAAATAAAAAATAAAAAAATAAAAACTTTTTGAAATAAGAAACAATGTTTTGATCTATTTTTAAGAAAATTAAGATGTATCTTAGAAATAAGAAAGCTTTAATTATGACATCTTAAACCTAGTTGAAGTAATAGATCTGTTTGAGATTATAGGATAAGTAAGTAAAATTGGTGAGATATTATTATCTGGAATTTTTTGCCTTAGATAATATGCACTTTACACTTACACATTTCTTGGGATGGAGACAAAGACCAAAAATGCCATATAAATAAAAAAAAAGAAAAAAAAAAGAAAAATATATATAAATAAAGCATCACCTATTAAGCTGGGAAATTGTGCCTCAAGAAGCATGATTACTCACGCCTAACGGTGATCTCACTTATTAAGCTGGATAATTGTGCCTCAAGAAGCATGATCATTCACGCCTAACGGTGATAAAAAATAATCCCCTTTAGTTTTGTGGCCTTTTTCACTCGAGACCTTAAAACCCGAGGGATGTTTCTCATCTGGTGCCCTAAAACCATCTGGTTTAGGAGTGATCGGTTAAAGGCTCGCTACATGGGTGAACTAGAAAGCCTAAGAAAACTAAGGGAAGAAAAAAGCAGAAAAGAAAAAAATATATATATATAGATAAATAAATGGCTTGATGGTTGGAGTTGAAATCCCAGGAAATCTTCACTTACACGGTGTGCATACTATCTAGGTTTTATGAAAGATAAAATATTCAATCCAATTTTGAACTCTTACCTTAATTAAAGACAAGATCTTGCATGGATACTAAGTTTAAGGAAGAATAATTATAGGTGGACTTATGACCTAGGATCACTTATATTTTTGCAAAAATAAGTTCGTAAACATGTCTCTTATTCAAAATGCGTTTTCAAAATACTAACATTTGTCTTCTTTCTTTATGGATTTTGTGGGTGTAATCCGCTGAAAACCCTCAGGAGACAACACTCCTCCTCTAGGGTAACCTAGAGGTTTAACGGCTTGTTGCACATGCTCAGTGCAATCGCGTCACCTGCGAAAGTGGTGTAATAAATTGTTAGTCTAGATTTTCTTTTTCTTTGTTTTGCTCGGGACGAGTAAAAGAATAAGTGTGGGGGTGTGATTGGTATCCAATATTGCATATTTTACATCATAACTCCCATGCATATTACAAATAAATATATGAATTTTAATCCTCTTCTCTACATATTTGCAGGTACACATTTAAGAGAGAGATTTTCAAATAATCACTTAATTACCACTAATTAAGTGATTAATCCAAGCTTAAGGATAAAGCCAAATCTAAACCCAGATCCAGAGAGATTCGCGCAACAAACAGAGAATCCAAGTAGTCCACGTGGCTAACCAACTCTCAACTGAACTGTACCAGAAAGATCTGGACCAACGGCCCAGATCTGGCCGCGATCCGCGGCATGGGCGCGGCAATCTTGGGCCGTTAGATCCCCGGATTTTGTGGCAACCACCTTATCTCCAGAAGCTTCTCAGTCTCCTATAAATACTTCATTTGTACCTGCGAGAAAAAACGGATCAGAGAAGAGAGGAGATTAGTTTAGGGTTTGTAATTTTTAGTTGTTTTTCTCTAGTTTTCTTTCTTTAGATCTCTCTTCTCTATCCCTAGATTTCATTACAAAAGAGAGTGATTGTGAGGGAGAGAGCTTGTGTAATCAAGGGTGACAACTTGAAGCTATGCAAGGATTGATCCATCCTCCATTCCTCTACTTGAGTTTGATTCTAGTTTCTTGCATTCTTTAATTGCTTTCCTTATTGCTTTGTTTACTTCTTGCAATTTACTTTCATGTCTTGTATTTTTCTAATGGCTTCTTGTAGCTAATTTTCATTCCATGTACTAGTTTACCACTAGCTTAGCCACTTCACTACTCATGGGTGATTGCTTTTGTTAATCTTGCAAGTGTATGATCTTCTCTTCTCCGATGGTTAAACCACCATCTTGCAAATGAGAAAGTAATTAGGTCAACATGTGAGAGGAATTCTAAGCCTATGGAGTGACAACATTAGGCAAAGCTTTCATTATCAAGGAGATTGGTAAGCTTTGGCAAGCTAGCAAGGTAATCTAGTCTTGGATCACTTTCTTTAAGTTTCTTATTCTTTTCTTGTGAATACAACATCCACATCACTTCTTGATTTCTTTTCCACTTCCACCATGAACATATCCATCTTCTTTTGGTTTCTTTTTCATTTGATTCACTAAGTTTATAAAACAAGAGAAGAATACTCGTTTGTTCACTTCACTACATACGTAAAGCTTCTACGCGAGCTCTCCCTGAGATCCGACTCGGTATAGCCTTATGCTATAACGGAGACAAGAAAGGGTACATCAAATACATTTCTATACACATAATAAACACACCTTTTCCGTCTAATCAATACCCACCAAAGTTCAAACCACCAATGTTACATACGTACGATGGTAAGAGCTCGCCAAACCAGCACATTTATTATTTCCGGTCTCAGACCGGTAATGTTATAGACAATAATGCTATCATGGCCAGACTGTTTATTGGCCCCTTAAAGGGGGTAGCTTTGACTGGTTCTGAAGTCTCCCTCCAGGCTCTGTCAATTCCTGGATCGACCTAGAAATCTGATTTCTTTCTCATTTCTATGAGGACGATACCGAGGTAACCATGGACAAACTCCTCTCTACCGTACAGAAGAAGGGGGAATCTGTCCGTGACTACATTGAGCGGTCTAGAAACTTGTCTTTGATGTGCCCAGCAGGGATGCCATTACCCATGCTCTTACAGACATGCAGGCATAACTTCTTAGACCAAGTAGAAATTCACATGGGAGCTGTCAAAGCCCATACCTGGAAAGAATTGGTCGAGCAAGCTGAGATAGCCGAAAAGTCGGCTAAAAAGTTTGAACCATCCACCCCTAAAGGCAAATGGGGTATGAGTAATAAAGGACGTGGCGACATGGCGCAGTCTTCTCAAGCCAAAGGGAAAGATACTATGTCCGTCGAATTATCAGGGGATATTCAGTCGAAGGCCAAGAAGAGCGGCTTCAATAATCAGGAGTCTAAGTTTCCTCCGAAGCAGTACTCCTTCAAAGACGATCAGGTGGTCACAATATTTCATTTACTCCATAAAGGGAATAAATTGAAGCTGCCGGATGCTCGGCGTCCTAATGAAATAGGACACACGAATGATCCCAAATATTGTCTCTTTCACAGGATGGTTCATCATTCGACCGACAAGTGCTTTGTCCTCAAGGACAGAATTCAAGCTTTAGTCGACACCGGAGTCCTGACGTTGAAGTCAGAGCAAAAGAAAGTCACTGCAAACATGGTGACCCTCGAGTTCGGTAAAACCCCAAAGGTCACAGTTCCTGACGGGACCTTTCCGATTCCTGCACCACGACTGGAAGTGAAGCATCCTGTAGCTAAAACTTAAGAGAATAAAGGTCTTGTTCCCTTGACACTGGAAACAGGAAAAATCATGTGGATACACCCAAACCTTGTCCAAGACGAACAATGGGATTCAAAGAAGTCCAAGTCAAAGGTCAAATCTTGCAATGTCATCTCTATCCTGCCAGACGATGACAATCTCACAGCAGCTTCTCTCAGCGATTCTAAAGGAGAAAAGCACGCTTGCACAACGCGAGCTGATATACCTCAGCCAACAGGTACTCGATCCGGAAAATCATACTTAAAATAGTATGAGAAAGCTACTGATGAGACACAACAGCAGACGACGTCAGTACAAGTACCGGTACCCGCTTCAGTTCCAATCAAGGGAAAGGAGAAGCCAAAGGAAGTCCGGTTCGACCATGTCCTGAAGAAGCTTTCAGGCCCAGGCTTGACACGCCCTTTCGTTTTGACATATTGGCCCAGCTGGCTAATATCCTGACTCGTATTACCATACACGAGCTCTTTCGTCTCTCAAAAGAGACAAGAGAAGCACTCAGAGATGCACTGGCTAATTCAGAATCATTCCTGACGTATATGCCAGAAATCCCTAAAGATGACGCTCAGTCTTCTTGCCCTGAATGCCATCATGTACAATCAAAGGTACCTGCTATTACCTTCACAGTGGAAGATATGCTTCTCAAGGATAACAAGCACGATTGACCTTTGTACTATACCGGATACATCGGTTCAACATGCATTGAAAGGGTACAGGTTGATACGGGGTCTGCACTCAGCATTATCCCCAAAAGGCTCATCTACTCCTCGGTATACCACTATATAGGTTGTCCGCAACCACTACAACAATATACGATTTTAATGCCAGAAGTAGTCATCCACTTGGGAAAATTTGACTCCGTTGCCGAATCGGGAGCCTGAAGTCAGAAGTGACGTGCTATGTCATTGACGCTGACACGTCGTACAACTTGTTACTAGGACGACCGTGGATCCACGCCAACTGGATAGTTCCCTCAACTCTCAAATATGTTGAAGATGATGCAACAGTACGAACTGTCTTTGCTGAGAAGCAACCATTCAAAGGGGTGTGAAAATTACTTTACTGATGCTCTCCTGTATCAAGAGGCCGGTGAAACATCGAAAGAATCATTACCGGACGATGATGATAGTGGCAATGAGGTGGATTCAATATCTGAAGCAGACATGCCAGCCATTTTGATTGGTGAACCGATTATAGCATGTCTTAATAATCCCTAATGTAACACTCCTTCTGAAGATGAGGGCGAATGGGTAATTAATGATAATATTTCCTTTGATTATCCTGTGAGTGTTGGGTTGTTTGAATTCATTACGGATAGCTCTCTGCACATGCCTTTACATAAACCAAGTGCATCCGGTACACCCATGGAATCTATAGAATGGGCCGTTTTAGTGATCCCTCAATCTAAAGAAGGTCAGTTACTAATAATATTCGGTAAAGCCCAACCACGAGAGTCCACAGTCACATATTCAAGTTCAGATTCAGACACCCCATAATTTTTCCATTATGCGATACCAGCGTACCATATGATGAAGAAAATGGGGTACAACCTGAAGCATGGAAGGGCTTGAATTTCGGAAAAGGAAGACGTAGTTTGCTGCGTAACTTTGTGCCGAGAGGGAAATCTACAAATTACTATGATAACACACGCAGGGGGTTGGGATACGTTACACCCACACCACCAGCAACGGTTCAATCAAAGGACAACAAACCGATCCCATCACATTCTGTCTCTTCCTCCGAGTGGGATTCAGATGTCAGCGTGGGAATGATGTTCGAGAATCTCACCGTTAATATGACTTCAAGCAGTCAATTGGAGCTAGCGAAAGCTACTGATGAGGAGCCATGGGCTCAGCAATTAGTTCTCCAGTGGGAAAAGCGATTCGAATAACGCGAACCACCTACTGAAGATAAGGTGATCCAGGTTAACTTGGGTAGTCAAGATCACCTTAAGCCCATCTTTATAAGTGAAAGCTTATCACATACAGAAAGAGAAGAATTGATTGTACTCATAAGAGAGTATATAGATGTTATTGCATGGAACTACGAAGACATGCCCGGACTTGATCCACAAGTAGCCATGCATCGTCTGAATATCAAACTTGACGCAAGCCAGTCAAGCAGCAACAACGCCGGTTTCGTCCGAACATTATGAGGCTATTGAAGTCAAAAGTTCATAAGCTCATTGCATGCGGCTTCATACGGGAGGAACAACATCCAGATTGTGTTGCTAATATCGTTCCCGTCCTCAAGAAGAATGGGAAAATACGGATCTGTATTGACAACCATGATCTCAATACAGCTTGTCCTAAAGATGAATTCTCACTGCCCATCACCGATGTCATGATTGACAATACCTGTGGATTCGAAAGAATGTCTTTCATGGACGGCTTTTCAGGGTACAATCAGATTAAGATGTATCCCGAAGATGAGAAGCATACTTCGTTCCGAACACCATTGGGGGTATACTGCTACACCGTGATGCCCTTCGGACTAAAGAACGCCGGAGCAACCTATTAGCGGGCAATGAATATAATCTTCTGCGATCATCTTCGAAAAACGGTAGAATGTTATGTCGACGACATTGCTGTCAAAAGCTGCAATAAGAATGACCATCTTTGTGACTTGAGAACGATGTTCGACATAATGCGGGCTCATCAACTGAAGATGAATCCGACAAAATCCTTCTTGGGGATTTTGAGTGGCAAGTTCCTTAGATTTATTGTTACATCAAAAGGGATTCATTTGACCCAGACAAAGTCAAAGCCATCCACAACATGCATCCACCTAGGAATCTCAGAGAGCTTAGAGGCTTGCAAGGTAGACTGGCTTATATTAGAAGATTCATCGCAAATCTCTCAGGCCGCTGTTAACCGTTCACCCGACTCATGAAAAAGGGTGTTTCCTTTGTATGTGATCAAGCTTGTCAGGAAGCTTACGATGATATCAAGAGATATCTCACAAAACCTCCAGTCTTGGTAGCTCCCACATCAGGGAAACCATTCTTGCTTTATGTGAAAGCTATGAACCATTCTCTTGGTGCCCTGCTTGCTCAAAAAGATGACAATGGTCATGAATAGGCCATTTATTATCTGAGCAGGACTCTGATAGGGGTGGAATCTCGCTATAATCCTATTGAGAAGGAGTGCTTAGCTCTTGTCTTTGCCGTTCAGAAGACACGACATTATTTGGTCGGCCAAACCATACATGTCATTTCCAGAGTGAATCCCTTGCGTCTTCTCATGACGAAGCCAGGATTATTGAATTCAAGATTAGCTAAATGGGCGCTTATTTTGTCTCAATACGACATGCTCTTTATCCCTCAAAAGACGGTTAAAGGCCAGACCCTTGCAGAGTTCTTGGCGGCTCATCCGATTCCGGAAAACTCAAAACTTCATGAAGATATTTCAGATGAAGTCTTTGAATCCAATGTAACTTCAGAGGATGAAGTTTGGCAGGTGTTCTTCGATGGAGCATCACGAATAGGCCCTAAAGGCAGGATCATTGCCGGCGTGGGGGTTGTGTTTATCTCTTCACAAAATCACGTCCTTCCTAGAGCATTTTCCCTAACGGAATCATGCCCCAACAATGTGACAGAATATAATGCTCTACTTATTGGTCTTCAGCTCGCCCACGAAATGGGGGTACGCTACCTTGAAGCTTACGATGATTCAAAATTGATTATCAATCAGGTTAAAGGCGAATATGAGGTCCGTCACGAGGATTTGGTACCCTATTATCACGCAGTCATCGAAATGGCTAATCTGTTTGATGGCTTGTACATCGAGCACGTATCTCGATCTCAGAATACTAAGGCAGATGCTTTTGCTGCATTAGCAATAACGCTAGCCTTGCCAGTCGACATCGAGTATCAGCTTATAGTGGCGACTCGACACCTTGTCTGCTCTAAACATATGTTAAGAACTAGAGAGGTCTATAATATCTCGACGGATCTTGAGCTGAGAGATTGGCAATTTCCTTTCATCGACTATGATCTACATGGTCTGTTGCCGGACAATCCTAAAGAAGCGGCATCTATCAGATTAAGTCTCTCCGTTTTTACTATGATCCAACTCTGAAGACACTTTACCGTCGTTCATACGACGGTATCCTCCTCCGTTGCCTTTCTAATTCAGAGGCACTGGAAGTGCAGAAAGAAGCACATAACGGCGTATGCGGAGCTCATCAGCCAGGTCCAAAACTCAAGGACAGATTGCACAGGCTTGGATATTATCGGCCAACCATGATAGCCAATGCCATCCAATATGCATGAAGGTGTAAAGTATGCCAAATTCATGCGGACTTCATACACCAGCCTCCGGAGTTGCTCCACCCAACTGTTGCTTCATGGCCATTTGAAGCATGGGGAATCGATGTCGTAGGGCCAATCAGTCCCTCTTCGACAAAAGGACACAGGTTTATCCTGGCGATAACCGATTACTTTTCAAAGTGGGCAGAAACCATACTACTGGTTGAAGTCAAAACTTCCAACGTGGTTAATTTCATCAAACACCATGTCATCTATCGATTCGGTGACTCTAGGCGGATCATCCATGATAACGGTCCCTAATTTGCAAGCCAGGTATTCTATCGGTTCTGTGATAAATATCGAATTCAGAATATGACTTCAACTGCCTATAATCCTACCGCTAATGGCTTGGCGGAAGCATTCAACAAGACAATCATTAAGTTACTCAAAAAGTTCGTCTCCTCGAATAAGCGAGATTGGAATGAGAAGCTTGGTGAATGTCTTTGGGCCTACCGAACCACGGTTCGGACCCCGACAGGCAATACACCTTTTTCCCTGGTGTACGGGTGTGAAGTAGTCATACCGTTGGAAATTCAGATGCCGTCATTACGAGTCGCTCTGATCACTAAGATCACATCAGAGGACAATGATCGGTTGCGTCTTCAAGAGCTCGAAGCCCTAGATGAGAAGCGGTTACAAGCTCAGCAGCACATTGAGTTGTATCAAGCTCGGATCTTAAAAGCCTTCAATAAGAAGGTTAAACAAAGAGTCTTTCAGAAAGGAGATTTGGTTTTAACCGTCAGACGACAAATGATCATGACGCACAAAACCAAAGGCAAATTTCAGCCTAAATGGGAGGGACCATTTGTAATAGAAACAGTCTGTTCAAACGGAGCATATCGCCTTATGACTTCAGATGGTTATTTACTCTTGATGCCGATCAACGGCAAGTTCTTAAAGAAGTATTATCCTTAATTAAGGATTCTTCTCATGATCAAGTTAACATTACACCTCTGATCAAGACCTTCAAATCCAAGATATGCAGAAGGAGCGCTTTCTCTTCCTCCAAACGAGATCATACGACCGTAAACTAGTATAAAGCTGACCGTACACTGGTTGTCTCAAAGAAGAATCAAGGTTACGAATACAGCAACCGAATGATCCAACACCTTTAACAGTTAAGGATAGAGGAAAATATTGGCCTTTAAGACCAACATAAGTCCTCGACAACTCATCATGCTGAGGGGAATAGCATGGCTAGCCCGACTCAAACGGTAGTTGGTAAAGGCATATCAAACCCGTTGACAGCTGAGGATTTGCTAAAAATCCTAAGGGACCTTTTCCCATTTGATTCCCACTCTAAAATCACTTACCAATTCTCATCCATAGAATGGTAAGACCACATATAAAGAACGACCGATCCACTCGAGTTACTGCTATGTTCAAACACCTCTGGCATCCGTTTCACTGTTAAGTTAACGTTAAACCTAAGACAGTGATTTCCTCGATTTTCTCAGTGAAAACAAGATCTTTCCATCCATTTCGCTGTTAAGTTAACATTAAACCTATGATAGTGATTTCCTTAATTTTCTCAGTGAAAACGAGACCTTCCTGTGCTACGTTTAACACTACACCTCTGGCATCCATTTCACTGTTAAGTTAACATTAAACCTATGACAGTGATCTCCTCGATTTTCTCAGTGAAAACGAATCTTTCCGTGCTACGTTTAACACTACACCTCTGGCATCCGTTTCACTGTAAGTTAACATTAAACCTATGACAGTGATTTCCTCGATTTTCTCAGTGAAAATGAGATCTTTCCATCCATTTCGCTGTTAAGTTAACATTAAACCTATTACAGTGATCTCCTCAATTTTCTCAGTGAAAATGAGACCTTTCAATGCATATCTTTTTGTCAAGATAACATTATACCTCTGACAATTTCTTCCAAGTCCCATCCCAATTTTGAGCTTGGTGGCCTCTCAATTGGTTACGTCATTGTGACCTTTGAACCGGCAGATAGCCAAGTCTCATCTTTCAGTCCGCCAAGGACTATTTCTTTGTCATCATATGATAAATTTTGAGCTTGGTGGCTTCTCAATCGGTTATGTCATTGCGACCTCAGAACCGGCAGATAGCCAAGTCTCATATTTCAGTCCGCCAAGGACTATTTATTTGTCATCATATGACAAATTTTGAGCTTGGTGGCTGCTCAATCGGTTATGTCATCGCGACCTCTGAACCGACAGATAGCCAAGACTCATCTTTCAGTCCGGCAAGGACTATTCCTTTGTCATCATATGACAAAATTTTGAGCTTGGTGGCTTCTCAATCGTTTATGTCATCGCAACCTCTGAACCGGCAGATAGCCAAGACTCATCTTTCAGTCCGGTAAGGACTATTCCTTTGTCATCATATGACAAAATTTTGAGCTTGGTGGCATCTTAATCGGTACGTCATTGCGACCTCTGAACCGGCAGATAGCCAAGTCTCATCTTTTAGTCCAGTAAGGACTATTTTCTCAAATGTATGACTAACTCTCTCGGTTATCACCGCTGATTAGATTAGTTATATCATTATTCCTTTTTCTTTTAAGGGCTGCATACAACTTGAAAGCGAGAATTCAGAAGATAAAGCAAGCTGGAAATGCAACGGGGGAGTCAAAATAAAATCACTTTTTATTGATTCCAAAAGAGGGATACATGAATGCACAGATTACAAGCTACAACGACACTTCATAAGACTTGATCTGTTCTTCAAGAGTGGCCAGCCTAGTCTTCCTCTCTTCAGCAGCCCTGATAAGTGCCTGCGACCTCAACTCGGCCTCATTAAACCTCACTGTTTAAGCCAAGCGAGCTTCAATTTCAACCAAGGTTGCCCTCTGTGCTAGCTCCTGCCGCAATACTTCGTCATTCTGGGCCTTAAGCTGCTCAAGCTGGGCAGTCTCTTCAAGATGCACTGGTTCAGCCTTGAACAAAAGGAGATTAGCCTTCCTGCTCATTTCCTTGGCCTTTTCAATTTTATCCTCAGCGTCAAGAAGAGCACTGCTAGAAGCGTCTAAGGCATCCCCGAGCTCTACTTTCCTTGTCTCCAAGGATTTCAAATCAGAAGAAATTGCCTTAGCAGCTTCTTGAGCGGCGAGATGAGCTTCATGCATCTGAGCAACAAGATGTGCAAGCTGTTCGTTAACTGAAGACTCCAGATCTGAATGGCTAAGATGGCACCATTCTTTCACATCCCTCTCGAGTCTGTCCACCAGAAGCTCCAATGTGGCGGCCTGGTCATCCCCTCCAAAGTCTCGGATACTGTTAATACTTCGGGAGAGAACCACCTTTAAAGCAGAGAATGAGGTAGTCGAGCCCTTCAAGACCAAAGCAATGGATCGCTTCAAGCTCTTATAAAAGCTGTCGACTAACTCTGCCACGAATTCGTTCTCGGCCTCAATTACTCCCGACAAACGAGCAGCCCCTGAAGACAGAGCTTCCACTGCCTTCACTGGCGTAACTATGGAGGAAATAATAGAAGCACTGGTTGCAACAACATGAGGGGTCATCGGTGATCTCGGAGGAGTCCTCATTAAAATCAGTACACTAGCCACAACCGAAGTAGGGCTAGTGATGATTTCCGGGAGAGCGGGCTCAACCACCAATGTTGGAGAAGTAGGACTGGTAATCACCTTCAGCTCCGCGCTTAGCAAGATAGGCGGCACTGGCAAAACCCGATGGCATCTCACTTACCAATATAGTTGGAAGTGAGGTTGGTTCCCATGACTACTGTTCTCTCAATCCCCTTTCCTCTGGCAGGTTCAGGCTGATAAGAGGGCAACCTGTGATACAAAGCATCCAACTCAGCAGCGTCCATCGTGGTCGAAGTACTCGCTTCACCCTGACCCCTTCACGAAGACTGGCTGGTTCCCTCGAAGTCGATGCACCCAAAAGTGGAACACCTGTATCGTGACAAGACTTTGTTTAAGCAAGGCGTAATGAATATCACAAGAAGAATTACTCAGAAAAGGTCAAAACACTACCAAAAGATGATATCGCCTCAACTGCCGTGGCTGTAGTCTCTCTCTGAAATCCCTCGACAACGGCATCAGTCCCCTTATGTTCCATAAGAAAATCTTTGGTAGAGTTAACACGGACGGCCAGCCTGCCTTCGCTCACCGAACCCTCACTGGTCCACCCAAAAGAGCTGGAGGCCATAGGGCTTCCTTTTGAAGTCCCAGCACCTGAAGGACCTACATCGGCCACATCACCTTCAGATTCCTCCGAGACGGCAAAATAGCCAGCCTCATCGCCTTCTCTATAAGTAAACAGGGGATTATAATACTCCCCCTGTTCTCCGACAGCCTCAGCTCTCGAGTCTCTCACCGCCTCGGTTCCTGAGTTATGAAGTAAACAATGAGTTGTATGGAACACATTAGAAGTATATTACAAGAACGGAGTTGATCTTACCCGGGTCCAGAGCAGCTTTACCAGCAGTCTGCCTAGGAGCCGACAACCTAATGACTAATGAAGCAGGAGGAGGAGGCACTGCAGATGATTCGCCCTCTGCAATAACCGTAGGAGCGTAGCGACGAGGCTTCTTCACTACCCTCTTCCTACGAGATCCACCTTCCTGCTTTCGCTTGAAGTGGACGTCAGGATCTTCTTCCTCTACTTCTTCCATATCAACATGTTCCATGGGGGCCGTGCCTACTGATTAGTATCCAATATTGCATATTTTACATCATAACTCCCATGCATATTACAAATAAATATGTGATTTTTACTCCTCTTCTCTACATATTTGCAGGTACCCATTCTAATGGAGAGATATCCAAATAATCACTTAATTAGCACTAATTAAGTGATTAATCCAAGATTAAGGATAAAGCCAAATTCAAATCCAGATCTAGAGAGATCCGCGCAACAAACGAAGATTCCAGATAGACCACGTGGCTAACAACCTCGTAACAAACTTGTAACAGAAATTTGGGATCAAACGGCCACAAAAGTGCCGCGTGTCCTTGCGGATCCACCGCAAAATCTGGGCCGTTCAGTCCCAAGTGTGCCACACTTCTGGAGAGTTCTCTCAGGGTCTATAAATATTGGATCTTCACCTGCAAGAAAAAGACGGATCAGAGAAGAGAGAGAGATTAGTGAATAGATTGTAATTTTGTTAGGTTTTGTTTAGGATTTTTAGTTCTCTCTAGGATCTTCTCCTCCCTAGATTTCATTGCAAGAGAGATTTGTATGAGAGAGAGAGCTTGTATCAACAAGGAGTGACAACTTGGAGCTATACAAGGATTGATCCATTCTCTACATATCTACTTGAGCTTGATTCTAGTTTGTCTTCTTCACTTGCTTTTATTTTGCTTTGTTACTTGCTTTGTTAATTTCTAGCAATTCAATCATGCTTTGCTTTGCTTTTGTAATGTCTAGTAGCTAATTTCTTGTTCCATGTACTAGCTAACCACTACTCTTGCTAACTCCTAACTCATGGGTGATTGCTTTACTTCATCTTGCAATTTGTATGATCTTCTCTTCTCCGATGGGTTTTGTTTCATTTCTTGGCAAGAATCTTGTTGTAATTCTCCATATGATTCATGTGTGCCTCATGTAGAGCCTAGTCTTTGAACTAGTGCCTTGATGGAACATGGAGATGGAGCACCAATATGCTAATTGATGTACAACTTCACTACTTCCATTAGTGAAAGTTGTATGTTCTTCATTTGCATCCCTTGAGTGTATCTCTTGTGATTCCATTAGTGAAAGTCTATCTTGTAGGCCGATGACCATCTATGGAGGCTACAAGACAAGTCCAAGAATGAATCCCCATCATCTTAGTGGGAAAGTAATTAGATCACAAGCAAGACAAATACATGCCGATGAATCAACATGAGGCACGCATCACTATCACGGAGTTTAGTTAGTTTAGCAAGGTAGTTAAGGTTAGCTAGTCATGGATTTCTTGCATTCAAAGTTTTCTTGATTTTACTTTCTTTTTAGTTGTTAGTTCAAATCCATCTCAATCTTGATTTCTCCCGATTTCCACCATGAACATAGCCATCCTTTCTTTTATTTGTTTTTCTTTTGATTCTTTATTCTTGTAAACAAAGAAGAGTTCTCGTTTTATCTTCTCACGTGTATCGTAACGTTTCTACACTAGCTCTCCCTGAGATCCGACTCGGTATAGCCCTAGGCTATAGCGGAGACAAGAAAGGGTACATCAATCACATTCTATACACATAATAAGTACGCCCTCTCTAGTCTAATCAATTTTGGTGCCGTTGCCGGGGAGAGCGACGGTATTTTTAAAAGTGAGAAACTAAACGATCTTCTTCTCTGTTGCAGGTGACAGGAGAAGAAAACAGGAAAATATCTACAGCAAAAACATATAAGTGGACCTGGGACTCTGCTCAAGAAAGCAGAGCCCAGGATCCCTCTGGAGTGCCGCGGATCCACAAGAATTGCCGTGGAAACGCGGCACAACAGAGAGAACTACTGACAAAATTTTGCAGGGGCTTCTGCTCTGCAAGTTACATCTTCTTCTATACTTCATTTCCTGTATTCTGCATCATGTACCTGATAAATTAATTCAACAGTAAAAAAATTGGTTGTAATTGATAATAATTGTTAGACATTTGCATTTTAGGCACGTGTCTTTCAATTCTTTACTTTTACTGTTGAAGAGCGCGTGGGACAAGGTACGTGTTCGCATAGCATATAGACTAGGACAAACTCTTGCTTGATTTTCATGCTTTGAGTGTATCCTTGTTATCTTTCATCGTACACTTGCACGAATTTACTTTAAGGGCATATCCCGTAAATAACATAAGGTGGGGGAGGTCATTACCCTTTCCTTAGCCCGGAAATCATTTTCCCCACGTACTCACAATCCTAAGCTTGTAAATAAAATTTGATAGACGTTGGCCCTAGGGACATCCGGACTCGCTTAGGAGATTTTCCTAAGGGGGAAAAGTGTTGGAAATTGACTTCTGTAAAATCAGTGTCTAGGAAAGGGGTTAAGGGCCGAAAGCCCGAAGGTTGTTGGTTACTTAATTAAGGAACGTCTTCGGACGGAAAACCTCCCAACGACTTTACCCCACTAGAAGCAGCTGCTGGAGCCTCAACACCTGCATCCGCTTCAAAGCGAGGACTTCCTGCATCCGAGGCTTCGCTATCATCAACAACAATGAACTCCCCGAGGCCTGGCACGTGGACCCTCTTACCCTCACTCTTCTCAGTGACCTTCCGCTTTAGCCGCTGAGAGATTAACTTCACACCAAAGGAATTAATAGACAATCCAGTGGGTATGGAGTTTGAAGTTCTATACCACTGGCAGAATCCAGCGTCGTCAGAAGGTTCGGAGTCCTTAGCGGCATGCACAGTCGCGCCTAAGTACAACCAGCAATGAAGAACCGCCAAGCACGAGCTCCATCGATGAGGCTCCCCATAAAGGCCAGACTGCTGTTTGGATTACCTACATATAGTTGGTCATACCCAAACTGACGGGCAAACCGACTCGGAACATAGGGCTCCAGGTAACAGGTGTCCCCGCTTCTATACAACAAGTGTGATGGTCGGATGCTAACCAGCCATTCGAAGACTCCCCGACTCAATGACGTTTGCCTTTCCCCTACATCCTTGAATTCTTCACCATAGCCTGCATCGTGAATGTAGGGAAAGCATCAAAAAAAGCTATAGACGTCATGACGGCACAGCAGTTTACGGACCCCAGCCACATAAGTCCGTGACCACGAACACCCCTCGAATCGACGGAGAAGCGCCATTCGAACACCTTCTGGGGGCTCCTCTCTGGCTTGGATAATGGAGGGGTAGTGAAGGGCCAACCATGCCATCAAATAAGTATATGGCAAACCAATTCTGGGGTTTTGCCCGTCGCGAGGTAAGATAGTCCCCTTTTCTCGCTTCGTTGTTGGTGGCTTACAGAAAGCCTCCGTCAATCCATGAAGGCCTCTTTGAATACAGCACACCATGGCTGGAAGAAGTCTAAGAGAACGACCATGGACTAGACGAACAGTGGGCAATAAGACTGTTAGATGAATGACATCGCCAGAGGAAGATAGCACACATCTCTTCAACCAGACCGTTAAAAAACCAGCTAGAAGTGCCTTCCGGGACATCGGTCGACGAGCCTGGTGGTGGAAACTTCGAAGAATATCACCTTTCTCATAGGGTCCATTATCTTCTTCCAGAATCAAATCCCTTGAGAGTGCCCTTGCATCTGGCGAAAGATGTCTTCATCTGCAACTCCACAATGAGCTGCTTCAGGAGTACCTTCCAGGTCAGGGAACAAATAATTTCCCAGCTCTTCAAACTGCATGAAGCTCCCTTATGGATCCCATGCTTGCTGGAGCAAATATAGAGGTGGCACATCATTCCCGGTAAGTCTCAAATAAGGCGGGCTCCTACTTCTCCAGAAGTGTCAATTTCGCCTCGCACGAGAAATATTCTTCATATGGGAGAGACCCCAAAGGCAGAGCAAAGACTTCCCACATCTCGTGTAGAGCCATGCCCAATTCGCCAACAGGGGTGAAGAAGGTCCCTGTAGCCGGGTAGTACAACTCAAAGATGACGTAGAAGTTCGCTACACTCATCTGAATGCCATAACAGGTCGCCCTAACAGCCTCGTAGAGTCCCAGCCTCTCCAAATCGTCCTCAAAATGGGCAAGGACATATAGAGTCAAGTCCCTCCACCATGCCTTGGGGGATGAATCTACCCCGGGGTCCTGAAATCAGTGGCTGGATAATTGCCATGAACCTTAAAGAACTGATTTCCAAAAGTCTGAGACACCGCAGGATTTTCTCCCACTGGGATGTCTGGAAGTACGTTCCCAGGATAGAGACCCAATATGCAGCGAGGAGGACCCGTCCTTGTGAAACCGGGGGACGAAATTATCAACTTCCCTATGTGAATGGAATCAGTAGTCCGTGCCACTTGCCACTGCATCTTCCGAGCCCTCGTCACACATTGAAAGAAGGACAAGGGAAAATGCCGCTTGCTAGATGGGAGATAGTACTTTTCACCATCCAATTTGAAAATCTACTGCCCCTTTCCGGCTAGCAACTGGTGATCGTTGTCTGGCGTTGCATCTCCGAACATAAAGCCGGGCTTCCGTTAGATTCTTCGGTCAGAATCTTCAAGGGGAGCAGTAGTTAAGATGCTCCTCATGGTGTGCTGATCCCCAGCATGAATAAGTGCATCACGAGCAGGAGTGCTTCGCTCGCTGAATAGTGAAGCCTGCCCTTGAAACTGCAGGCTGACGTTGCCATCTAGCCCCCTGGCTATGCCAAAGAGACTGTTCAGAGGACCAGGAGTATAGTGCGCTACAAAAATAAGGAGAAACTATGATTAGTTCATCGGCCGAAGGAGAGCTAAAACAAGAATGTAATTTTTTGTTAAGGCATAGCTTCGCTCTCCGAGCGAAGCTGGCCTAACAATAGCTTCGCCCTGAAGCTCAGCTTCGCAGCTGCAGCTTAACTTCGCACTCCACATGAAGACAGGATGCAGGAAAATATCTAAGTATTAGCTTCGCTCTGGAAGCTTGGCCTCAACGCGAAGGAGCCCCAAGAGCTAACTTCGCCAGAAGAGTACCGCTGCTTAAAATTATTTGAGGGCATTAAAGTCCTTTTCCAATCGCGCTTCTAGGGATAACTTTACATCCTATCATCCAACAGGATGTGAACCGCCTAAGGGATAGCTTCGCCCAGAAGCTTGAAGAAGAGACCCTTCGGTTCTAAGATTCCCAATCAAGAAATTAAGAGAAATTAAGGGACTTGAACTCCCTGAGATCACTAGATCACAATGGATCGTTCTAGATTCATTATGAGATACCCGAAAGATTGGCTTTAAGAAGAGATGAAAATATCTGAACAAAAGGGAAAGATCCCTACCCACGATAGGTCGTTCGATGACCGGAGGAGGAGAAGGACCCTCCATCGTAGAGGTTGCTACCTCTTTTCTTCTCGTCTTTTGGGAGCCATCGGAGAACTGAAGAAGTTCTTGAATTCTCAAACGAAGAAGAAAGAAGAAGAAAAGGTTTGCAGTGCTCTGAAAAATTCAAAGAGAAGTGGTGCCTTCTCTTTCAGCCCGATCAGGCTTTTATAGGCTGATGATTGCGTAAATGTCGCCTCCTCGAAAGGAGCGCAGACAGTTGTTTTAAATTAATTTGAAACGGCGCCTAAAGCGTCTTCCCGAGAAGTGCTGCTTCAAGCCCACTAAGGGCTAACTCTGACGTGAGCCCAGTGTTGACTTAGAGCGATGCTTGAATAACTTCGCTGAGAAATATGCCTTAGCTCCGCTAAAAGCACATCTCTAGCTGTTGGCCCAAAGGCCTACCACTCTAGTTTTGATGATGATTAACTCATGTAGTTATGTGTACTAATAATCTTAAGTTATTTAGTTTCAGATCATTAATCAAGTTATTAGTTGGTGATTAGCTTCAACAAGATGATTTGGAAGCTTTCACATGTTAATTCAAGAGCCCGAGCGTCAAAGATCATATATAGCACTCATTGGAGTCAAGCTCGGTGAATCATGAAGTTTTGGTTCGAGTCGGCTTGGAGATTGCGCTCTACAAGAAGACATCGGTACCATAGTTTAGTTTTGTGTTTAGATCCAAATTGTAAAGATTAGAATAGTATGATATGCTCAAGTTCACAACACACACGTTTCACGTTTTAAATATTAGTTTTCGGTTTTTGGTTTAACCGATCTTGGTTTGCATGAATAGATATTATATCAAAACAAGTTTACATGGTTTAATGTATATTAGATTAGTTCTATATACATGCATGCTTCAAATCTTAAACAAACTTAGTTTGATAGTGCCACTTGGGAATTAAACAAACCTTAAATCTTAAACAAATCTTAAATCTTAAACAAATCTTAACTGCTGCCAAGAATTCCTTCTCGGTTGTAGTATAGTTCATTTGGGCGTCATTGAGCATCCTACTCGAATAATAGGTCACGTGCTGCTTGCTATCCTTACGCTGTCCTAAGACAGCACCTATCGCAAAATCTGAGGCATCGCACATGATCTCAAAAGGCTTGGACCAGCCGGAGGTGAGATGATAGGTGCAGAAATAAGTTCCACTTTCAACTTTTCCCAAGCACTATTGCACCTATCGTCAAATATGAAGGGCACGTCTTTAGCTAGAAGGTTTGTAAGGGGTCTAGCAATTTTGCTAAAATCCTTAATGAACCTACAATAAAACCCAGCGTGTCCTAAGAAAGACCGAATGTCCTTCACACATCGTGGAATTGGAAGTTTGGCTATGATATCCACCTTAGCCTTGTCCACTTTTATCCCTTCCCTAGATATCTCATGACCTAGGACAATCCCATGCTGCACCATGAAGTGGCACTTTTCCCAATTGAGGGTCAAGTTCTTTTCGGTGCAATTACTCAGTACTAGCTCCAAGTGATGGAGACAATGGTCAAAGAATTTCCATAGACGGAGAAGTCGTCCATGAAAATCTCTAAAAGGCGCTCGACCATATCAGAAAACAGGCTTAACATACAACGTTGGAATGTGGCGGGGGCATTACATAAGCCGAAAGGCATTCGACGGTAGGCAAAGTCCCAAATAGGCACGTAAATGTTGTCTTTTATTGGTCCTCCGGGGCTATAGGGATTTGGTTATACCCTTAATAACGTCCAAGAAACAATAAAGAAAAAATCCATGACCGGCTATCGTTCCAGCATTTGGTCGATAAATGGGAGAGGAAAATGATCTTTCCTAGTGGCGGCGTTCAACTTGCGATAGTCTATGCATACTCGAACCTTAGTAGGCAATCGTTTGTTGCACTAACTCATGCTTGTCATTCTCTACCACAGAAAAAGGCAGAGCACCAGAGCCTACTCCAGAGCCGCATACAATTTTCTGCAGGTTGCTAAAAATTGCAAATTTGGCTTACTGTTGTGATATATTTTCCTAAGAAGTCTAGCTTGCGATAGTCTATGCATACTCGAACCTTAGTAGGCAATCGTGTTTGCACTAACTCATGCTTGTCATTCCCTAAGAAGTCTAGCTTTACTGTGGTAGAGAATGACAAGCATGAGTTAGTGCAAACACGATTGCCTACTAAGGTTCGAGTATGCATAGACTATCGCAAGTTGAACGCCGCCACTAGGAAAGATCATTTTCCTCTCCCATTTATCGACCAAATGCTGGAACGATTAGCCGGTCATGAGTATTATTATTTCTTGGACAGTTATTCAGGGTATAGCCAAATCCCTATAGCCCCGGAGGACCAAGAAAAGACAACGTTTACGTGCCCATTGGGACATTTGCTTACCGTCGAATGCCTTTCGGCCTATGTAATGCCCCCGCCACATTCCAACGTTGTATGTTAAGCCTGTTTTCTGATATGGTCGAGCGCTTTTTAGAGATTTTCATGGACGACTTCTCCGTCTATGGAAATTCTTTTGACCATTGTCTCCATCACTTGGAGCTAGTACTGAGTAGATGCACTGAAAAGAACTTGACCCTCAATTGGGAAAAGTGCCACTTCATGGTGCAGCATGGGATTGTCCTAGGTCATGAGATATCTAGGGAAGGGATAAAAGTGGACAAGGCTAAGGTGGATATCATAGCCAAACTTCCAATTCCACGATGTGTGAAGGACATTCGGTCTTTCTTAGGACACGCTGGGTTTTATCGTAGGTTCATTAAAGATTTTAGCAAATTGCTAGACCCCTTACAAACCTTCTAGCTAAAGACGTGCCCTTCATATTTGACGATAGGGGCAATAGTGCTTGGGAAAAGTTGAAAGTGGAACTTATTTCTGCACCTATCATCTCACCTCCGGACTGGTCCAAGCCTTTTGAGATCATGTGCGATGCCTCATATTTTACGATAGGTGCTGTCTTAGGACAGCGTAAGGATAGCAAGAAGCACGTGATCTATTATTCGAGTAGGACGCTCAATGACGCCCAAATGAACTATACTACAACCGAGAAGGAATTCTTGGCAGTAGTGTTCGCTTTGGAGAAATTCCGCCCATACCTACTTTGGACCAAGACCACGATTTTCACCGATCATTCTGCACTTCGATACCTTATGCTAAAAAAGGATGCGAAGGCCCGACTCATTCGTTGGATCCTCCTCCTTCAAGAATTTGATCTCGAAATTCGAGATAAAAAAGGTGTTGAAAATGTTGTCGCAGACCATCTCTCTCGCGTGCCTAATGCACCCTCCGACGAACTGCCCATCAATGACAATTTTCCCGATGAACAACTTCTAGCCATCTCTAAGGAACCATGGTTTGCTGACATAGTAAATTACTTAGTCACAAACAAACACCACCTAATTGGTCAAAACAGGATAGATACCGGTTCTTGTCTCAAGTCCGGTATTACATATGGGAAGATCCATACCTTTTCAAATATTGTAGCGACCAAATTATTAGGAGATGTATCCCCGATGAGGAGACTAGAAGCATTCTAGCCTTTTGTCATGAGTTCACTTGCGGTGGACACTTTGGTCCCCGCAAAACTGCCGAAAAGATTCTGCAAAGTGGCTTTTATTGGTCAACTGTGTTCAAAGACGGATTCGAGTATTGCAAAACTTGCACAAGATGTCAAATGATAGGAAGAATTTCCAAACGAAATATGATGCCCCTAAATCCAATTTTAGAAGTAGAACTTTTCGATGTCTGGGGCATTGATTTTATGGGACCCTTCCCTAATTCGTTTGGGCACCAATACATCTTGTTGGCCGTAGACTACGTATCAAAATGGGTTGAAGCCGTTCCTTGCAAGACAAATGATAACAAAGTTATTGTCAAATTCTTGAAAGACAATATCATCTCGCGCTTTGGAACCCCTCGTGCCATTATTAGTGACAATGGTACGCATTTTTGCAATAGAACTTTTGAAGCTCTTATGCGAAAATACGCCATAACTCACAAGTTGTCTACGCCCTACCATCCTCAAACTAGCGGACAGGTAGAAGTTTCCAATAGGCAAGTGATTGAGGCAAAACCTGCACACAAAATACGAGATTACAGAACTTAGAAAGAAGATGTGCAAGTGCTCAATTCTTCCGCTATAGCAAGTGGCTATGCGGGTCGTGATCCACAAGGAGGGTTTGCGATGGAAGCTTTACGGTTCTTTATTAAAATCGTTATGAAAATAAGCGAAAGTTCTTCTCTGTTTTAAAGTTATAAAAATGAAAAAAAAAGAAAGTTATAGTTAAAGTTAGAAGAATATGAAAGACGAAGAAGGTGGAAAATTAGAAAACAATAAAAGCGACTATGTACAATGAAGTGGAGAGAAGAATGAAAACGATTTGGAAGAAGTGGTTGGTGATCTAAACTAAGAAAGAAAAGAAAAGAAGTAAAGAAAAGTGAAGAGATACTTACCTAGGTTGATTGATGACTTACTTGGAAACCTTTTTGCAAGTTCTACCCTTTTGCTTCGGAGGCGTTCAACGCATAGATCATAAACTCGAGCTCGGTCCCCGTGCACATTATATCGTCAAGCATAAGAAGAACAAAGTAATGCGGATCTTGGAAGAGGAGAACGTCTTCATGAACTATCGCTGGCTCTCACGTAGCTTGGTTATACTTGCTTTGGAATTCACTTGTACACTCAACAAATACAACCAAGGTAAAGTAGAAGAGGAAGAGGAAAGCAAAACAAATGTAAAGTAAAGCAGAATAGAAAACAAACAAAGCATTTACCTTTATTACTTACTGAGACAATGAAAGAAAGGAGTAGGGTACATCGTCGGTGTCACTCTCAACATCAGCCCCTCTCTCTTACTTACATGAATCTTCTTCTACCCTAAGTTACATACAAGTTACATAAAAGTAAAAACTAAACTACAAAATGGAAAAACTAGTTTAAAATCCTAACTCTGCCTTTACGTCCATTTTCAGTGCACATAATGGCCTTTTATAGGCAGAAAACCCAACCACCAAGATCCCGGGGATGTAACACCCCGCTCCCAGAATACATACCTAGTTGCGTATTCATATTTTTTGATCGTATTTTTTGATTTACTTCCTGTATTTATTTTGTATTGTGAATTATTTATATGATCGTTTTGTCTTGGATCCGGATTCGTGGACTCAGAGTCTGCTCTTCTCTGAACCAGGGACCCGATCCTAGTGTCTTACTCAATTTGGTCTTTTCGGTATTCAGATTTGACTGATTTCAGTTTCAAACATCATTTTCTAATATTTTAGATTTTTTATGATTTTCTGGAATTTTCCTGAATTAAATGGAAAATCTTCAAAACCGGTGTCGACCAGCACCGCTGATCGATTCCTGGATTTTTAATTTACAAATGGAGTCAAATTTTGAGAAACCGCTTTCCCATATTTGCTTAGAATAATATTTACTATCTTAATTCATTTTTTGAGAATTTCAGAATTTATCAGATTTCTGCCAGATTTGGTGTTGACCGATATTGGCGGCCGATTGCAGGATTTTTAATTTAAAAAATATAAAGAATTTCTTGAAACGAATTTCACTGTGATTCTTAGTATAATATTCTTGATTTTTGAGAATTTTTGCGGGTCGTTCCGAGATACTTGATTTTCGGACGATTTCGGTATTTTTCCGAAAGTTTTCCGCATCCGCAACTAAATCCCGGAATCCGCTACTCTAATTTTCACTTTTTTTTCCAAGAGAATATATTTCTTTTTTAATTTCTTTTCCTTTTTTCCCTTTTTCTTTCCTTCCTTTTCCTTCCACCAAATTCTCCATTCTTTCATTATCTTCTACATTCTTCCTCCAAAAATATCTCCTTTCCTCCAAAAATATCTTCTCCAAAATATCCAACTCCTCTCCCATCACCATGGCCGGCCAAAGGGCCACCTCACCTCTCCATTTTTACAAAAAATCCCTCCCTAAAATATTTTTACATCTCCTTCACAATTCCAAATCCTATATAAACCTTTCCTTCTCTTTTCCACTTCATTTTCTCTTCACCAACACCTTAACCACCACCAACTCCTCCTTCATCTCTACCACAACAACAACTACTACAACTTCTCCAACTTCCTACCTTCATCTTCTTCCTCCTCCATCTCCATTTAAAGCACCACAACTTCAACAACTCCACCAAAGCCTTCACCTTCTCCTTTACCTTCTCCAAAAATACCACTACCATCAAAACCCTCCACAAAACCACCACCCCATCACCACATCAAGAGCCGGCCACCTCTTTTGGATTGGGGCCGAGCTCTTCTTCGTCGGTAATATCTCCGATGATTATTGTTTTCCATTATGTTTGCAAAGGGGGGAAAACTTACAAATAAAAGTTTGAGGAGCTAAATTACAAGTATTCTCAAAAGATTACAAGTAGATCTCCTCAGAGATTCTGGGGAAATGTGCCGATAGGAGTCTGGTCAGCGCGCGACCACTTTGTCCCTTTGACGATGCGAGCGATGAGATTCCCTTCTCGCCTGGTTCCGGGAATCAGAGAATAGAGAATTGGTAGAACCCTCTTGCTACTTCTCAAAACCGCCTTCTGTGAGGAATTCCTTCTCGCCTGGTTCCGGAGATTCCTTGAAGAAAAGAGGTTGCTAGGGTATCACCACCCTGAAAAGAGAAGTATTTCTCTTGGAAGGTCTCTGAATTAGAGAACGCACGATGCGTTATGAAGAAGTCTCTGCTTGTGCGATCTCTTGTGCGATCTCTTGTGCGATCCTCTCTCCCTTGTGCCCCTGACGGGCTATTTATAGGGAGAGCAAGGGTATAATCGTCCCCTTGAAGATATGGAAACAGATTGAACCGAATCTGTTTGAATCTGGAAAGTAGCCTTGCTGAGAGGCTAGGATAGCTTCTGCGGAGCTAGAATTGGCAGGTCGGTTGATCTGTTTTGATCCTTTCCATATCGCTGGGAGATTCTCCTTGATCCTCTTACTCGTTTCAAGAGAGTCAAGAGATAGCGGCAATCACCTGCCGTATTTGAATCCTGATTGGATTAGATTTGATTGAATCCAATCTCATCAGGAGATTTGATTGGTCAAAGGTTGACCGTAGCAGGCTGATAGCGGAGCTGCCCGCTTTAAAGCTCATAGCGGAGCTAGAGGCAATCTTTGGCGAGGTCCGAAAAGAGGCTTTTCGGCGAAGCTGTCAGTTAGCTTCCTGGCGAAGTTGGATGATGCTAGCCTCTCAATCGAGGCTATCTCCTTGGGCTAATGTAATGCTAAATGCTAGCATCTTAGACCTGCTGAGGTCTGTTTAGAAACAATCCGGGTTCACTGTTCTGCTTGCTGGATCAGTGGAGTCCAAGCCGCTTCCTTGTCCCTTGGAGGTGGGTGAAAAGTGGTCTTCAGCTCGTCTTGTCCCTTGTCTTTTGTAAATGTCAACAAGTTTAGACATCGTTCGGACCAATGAGAATCTTGTCTTTTTTAAGTGTCAACAAGACCCCCTTCAAAGTTTTCGAGAGTCTGCAATAGCTCAGACTCCGAAATACTTTGAACTGCTGTGATGGTGGTATGGAGTATGATGGTTGAGTTCAGCTTCGCTTCCAATCCTGCTTTGGGATAGACTCGCCGAAGAATTGCACAGGTTCGCAAGTAGCTTCGCGTCGGGGTAGCTCCGCATCTGGGCTTCCAAGAAATAAGTTCGCTTTGGAACTCCTGTTGCCTTTTCAAAGCCAACTGCCGTGGGGCGGTTACGAGGAGGATCATTCCTTCTTTCGCGCCAATCGAGGGAGATGTTCTCCGATTTGCATGTTTCCAAGGGAGGATATTCCCTTTCTTCAAGGCGCCATAAATGCCTTTCATGAGGGAGACGTTTTCTCCCTTTGCACGGTTCCAAGGGAAAACCGTCCCTTCCATCAAGGCGCAATAAATGCCTTGAATGCGCTCGTGCTTCCACGCTTGGGGTGAGAGTGCTCAGGCCATGGGGCCTATAAATAGGACACTTGAGGTCCTCTGAAGAGAAATGTTTTGCCTTTCTTCTCTTCTCTTGGTTGTGAGAGATACTCAGATCTCTGAATTAGTGAGAAAGCCCACTCTGGTTGTCTAACCGGCCAAGGACCAGTAAGTCTTGATCGTTCAACGACTTCACCGATTTTAGGGAATTCATCTCCCTTGGTTTAGCTTTGACAGCTGCTTTAGGGATTGGCTTCCCTTGCTCTTCATCTTGCACTTGGCTGATCTGCAGAGAAGAATTTCAGCACAGCTTTCTGTGAAGCTATCATCTTGATTTGATCAGAGAAAGATCACTGCATGTTAAGTCCGCTACACAGGCAGAACTTAGGACTTGGTCTCTTCAAAGGTTGAGCCAGTCTTGCCATATTGGTGAGTGTTGAGACTGTTCCTCACAAGATCAGTCTGACTTTGCCATAGAGGTGAGGCTAGGACTTGGCGTTTGCTGAGCCAGCCTATAGTTGCTGCGCAGGCGGGGCTTATCCTCTGCTTTGACTGAAGTCGGATCACTTTGCCGCTGAAGAATCTGACTTAATGTTTTTGCAGCTCTTTCTGTGCTTGGCTGCTAACTTGCTCTAATTTGCCTTGCAGTGATCTATGCTTGCCAGTCTGGTAACTTGATGGAAGAAACCATGAAATTTCCTTATGCTTCCCCGGTTGAAGCTTCACTTTTAAGCAGGAGGAACAATTTGGGGCAGCGGATGCGCGTCCCAGGGGCTGTTGGCAGCCTCTTATACGAGATGATTCGTTCTGAGGTGAGGCTGGTAGCCGCTTTGTCGGAGATGATCCGCTTCGGGGTAGTGGGCGTCACCTGTGAGATCACTGACATCATTGCCGACTTTCAACTTTGGTGGCCTTTGGGGGCGATCCACTTCAGGAAAGTGGGCATCGCGCCTGTTAGATCACTGGTACCACTGCCGATTCCCATTATACGTGATCTATCGTGTTGGCGGCGATAGGTTTTTATTGCCAGGCTTCAACAAAAAATGGCCTGGCAAGATCTGCCATTTTGTGGAGAAAAATGACCGTGTCCTTGTGGCGCCACTGACTACGGCCCTATGCAGGAGGAAGGCCCTTCCTGTCCCGTTGGTCTGGCCTGGGAGCAGATAAAACCGCTTGTATGCGAATGACCTTGTTAGGCAAATTGGTGTGTTATATGAAACACAACTTTAATGTAATATCAAATGTACCCTTGCTTTTGAATCAATGAAAGTTCATCGTCTGATCATCCGACTTTTGCTTACTTTTACTGAGAGTTTGGCCATTGCTGGGCTAAACTGTGTGCGGAGCTAAGGACATAGTCCTTCCTTCGAATGGTCTTCGCGAGACTGGTGTGTACCGCGAGCAGCACGCTTTTTAGAGGGCTAAGGTAGGCTTTTCATCGAAGCCCTTGAAGGATTGTGCGAAGTCCGCACTTTTGCACTAGTGCGAAGTTAACTCTTAGTAGAGTTGAACCGGCGCTTCTCGGGAAGGCGCTTCGGGCGCTGTTTCGAATTAATTCGAAACGGCGGCATGGGCCTTTTTTCGAGGCCTCGTTTCAGGCGCTGATTGGCCTATAAAAGCCCGATTGGGCTGAATATGGAAAGGTCTTCCTTTTTTTCAGAGAACTTTCTATCTCTTCCTCTTCTTCTTCCCTTTCATTCAGAGATCTTCGAGGACTCTAGCAACTCTTCAATGGCGCCCAAAAGACGAGCGGGTAAGGAAGCAGCGACTTCTGTAGCGGAGGGCGTTCCTCCTCCGGTCATCGAGCGACCTGTCGTTGGTAAGAGACTCTTCTTAGAGATGGTGGTCTTGCTCCTTTGGAGTCGATATTTGACCATTAGGACGATCGAGTATGATCTGTCCTTATCAGGAAACTCGTTTCCCTTCAACTTCCCTATTTTGCTTGCACCAGGGAGTTAAGAACTGAACAGTTCTTCTTTGGGCTTTCGCACGAAGCCATTACTTGGGCCGTCTCCGTACTGTTTGAGGAAAAGGACTTGAATAAATCCTCTCAGTCATGATGACTTTTGACCATAATGCCCTTTTGATGACATCAGCCCTCAGGGCTATACCACTTCCTGCTTATGCGAAGTTGGTGCTTCGGATTTCTTCCTGCGAAGATGCAGTTTCATCCACGAGATCATGCTTCATCGAAGCTATCGCCTTGCTGGCTTTTCTCGCTGAGCGAGGCTATGCCTTAGTGAATTTTTATGCTTTTGCATCCACTTGATTGGTGAACTAATCATAGCTTACTTCTGTTTTTGCAGTACATCACGCCTCTGGCCTCCAGAACAGTCTGTTCGGTCTAGCCAGTCGAGCAGGCGGAAGCATCAGCTTGCAGTTCTATGGGCAGGCTTCGTTGTTCAGTGAGCCGAGCTCCCTTGTATGGGATACGCTCATCCAGGAGGGTCGTCCGCAGGCCATGCGGAGCATCTTGACTACGGCTCAACTTGAAGATATCGACCGTCAGGCTTACAGAAAGCCTGACTTCATGTTCGGGGATGCTGCTCCTGATCCAGATCGCCAGCTACAGGCCGGTGAAGGCCAGTGGATCTTCCAGTTGGACGGCGAGAGATTCTATCTCCCGTCCTCTAAGCGGCATTTTGCTTTGTCTTCCTTCGCGAGCGCGACTCAGGCTCGGAAGATGGCGTGGGGCGTGAGTCTAAACGCCGAGTCTGTAAGTGTCGAGAGGTTGACATTCCAGTCCGGTTACTCGAGGGCGGGCCATCCTCGTAGCATAATGGGGCTATACCCTGGGAAGGTATCGTGGGACCTTCCAGTAGGAGAGAACCCAGCTGCGGCGCCGACCTTTGGCACTCAGTTCTGCGAAGTTGACGGGAATTACCCCGCCACCGATTTCAGGACTCCCGGTTGGGTCCACCCTCCTAGGTCGTGGTGGGCGGAGTTGACCAACTATATCCTCACTCATTTTGAGGGGGATTTAGAGAGGTTAAACCTCCATGAGGCCGTCAGGGCGACCTGCTACGGCATTGAGATGAAGGTGGCGTGCTTCTACGCCATCCTTGAGTTGTATTGCCCGGCCTCGGGGACTTTCTTCACCCCAGTTGGTGAGTTGGGCATGGCTCTGCACGAGATGCGGGAGATCTCTGCTTTGCCCTTCGGGTCTCTTCCATACGAAGAGTACTTTCCCTGTGAGGCGGAGTTGGCTATTCTGGAGAAGCAGGAGCCAGCTCTGCTCGAGACATATCGGGAGTTGATGTGCCACTTGCATATCTGTTCCAGTATCCATACTGGTGGCAAGGGTAGCTCGAAGAGCTTGAAGAGCTGGGGGAACTACTTGTTCCCGGATATGACCAGTGCGCCTGAGGCAGCTCATTGCGGAGTTGTTGAAGAAGACATCTTGGCACGGATGGAGGTGCATGCTGAAAAGGACATCGTCGTGGCAGAAGATGATGGTCCTTTCGAGAAGGGTGATGTTCTTCGGAGCTTTCACCATCAGGCCCGTCGGCCTATGTCTCGCAAGGCGTTGCTGGCCGGCTTCTTAACCATCTGGTTAAAGAAATGTGTCGTGCCTTCTTCTTCGGGTGACATCGTCCACCCGACTGTGCTGCTGCCTGCCGTCCGCTTGGTTCATGGCCACCGTCTGGGTCTTCTCCCGGCCATGGTGTGTTGTATTCAGAGGGGCCTTCGTGCACTGACGGAGGCTTTCTGCAGGCCAATGGCGTCAAGGCGAGGGAAGGGTGCCGTCCTGCCTTGTGATGGACCCAATCCTAGGGTAGGTTTACCGTACACCTACTTAATGGCGTGGTTCGCCTTGCACTGCCCCAGTTTAATTGGAGCTGGGGAAGACCCTCCGCAGGGTATTCAAACGGCGCTTCTCCGTCGCTTTGAAGGCCGTTCGTGGCAGAAAACTTATGTGGCCGAGGCCCGTAAGTTAGTGCGTCGTTATGACGCTTATAGCCTGTTCCGTTGTTTTCCTCGCCTGCGAGGTGCAGGATACAACGAGGAATTCCATGATGTGGAGTCAGGTCGGTCTCCCATGAGTCGGGGTATTTTCGAGTGGCTGGTCTGTATCCGGCCCTCGCATTTGTTGTACAGGAGTGGGGATACCTGCTACCTGGAGCCCTACGTCCCGAGCCGGTTTGCCCGCCAATTTGGGTATGACCAGTTGTATGTGGGTAACCCCAATCCGGACCTGGCTTTCATGGGGAGCCTTATTGATGGGGCTCGTGCTTGGCGGTTCTTTACCGCGGATGGCACTGGAGCGTGGCTACGCACGCCGCTGAGGGATCCCGGCCTTTGGACGACCCTGTATTTCTGTCAATGGTATGCAGCTTCGAACTCTACACCTGCTGGGTTTAATGCCAACCGTTCGGGTGTGAAGTTAATTTCTCACCGAATGAGGCAGAAAGCTTCTGATAAGATGGAGGGCAAACGAGTCCGTGTTCCTGGCATAGAGGAGTTCATCGTTGTAGATGACAGTGGGGCTTCTGATGCGGGGAGCCCTCGCTTCGAGGCAGAGACGAGGGCTGATGCCCACGAAGTTGATACTCGTGAAGCCGGTTCTGGTGTAGTGGGGACGGCTCCCTCACAACATGCGGAAGAAGTGGAAGAAGAGGACTCTGATGTCCACTTCAAGAGGAAGCGTGGGAGTGGATCCCGTAGGAAGTCGTCGGCGAAGAGGCCCCGTCGCCATGCTCCTACAATTGTGGTAGAGGGCGAACCCTCTACTGCGCTTCCTTTTGCTGCTCCATTAGTGGCTGAGCCGTCGGTTGCTGAACCGACTACTGGTAAGATTGGCCTCGTCTAATATGCCTTCAGCGCACTTTGAATAACTCATCATTTGCTTTTTGTTGCAGGAGTTGAGGCAATTGGAGAGCAAGGGGACCAGTATGATCCTCTATTCGCTTATGGAACTGCAGCTGGTTCCTTTGCTCGCTCGGAGGAGTGTGGAGGTGATGTGGCCGACATTGGTCCGTCGGGCGCTGGGACTTCTAAAGGAAGTCCTATGGCATCCAGCTCTACCGGGTGGTCTGCGGAGGAATCGGCGAGCAGGCCGGCTATCCGCGTTGATTCTGGCAAGAACTTCGCGATGGAACCGCTAGAGACTGATGAGGCTGACGAAGTAACATCAGCCTTTGGTAAAATGATGACCTTTTGATCTCCTCTTGTTTACTGCATCCGCTTTTTGACCATGGCTTTGTTGCAGGTGTTCGGCCTCAAGATGCGTCGGCTTTGAAGGAGCCGGAGACTTCCCCTGGAAGATCAGAGGGTAGGTTGAGTGCTTCGTCCGCGGCGGATGTTGCCATGTTGGACGCGCTGTATGGCGACCTCCCCTCTTATCAGCCCATGAGAACTGAGAGGTCGGGGGTTGTGGAGACGGCAGTCCCACAGATGCCTTTACTCCCGAGTGAGATGCCGGCGAGTATGGAGTTGAGGGTGATCACCAGCCCTGCCTCCCCAACTCAGGTGGTTGAGCCTGTTGCTCGAGAGGTGGTTGCCAGTCCTACCTCCGCGGTGGCTGGCGTGCTGGTGTCGCTGAGGACTCCGCCGAGGTCACCTTTGGCTTGCCCTGCTGCTGTCGACGTTCCCGCTTCTTCTTCTGCGGCGGTGTCGACTGGGTTGGTAGATTGCTCCGAGGTTGTCTCAAGGGTTGATGAAGCTGAGAATGATTTCATCGGTAATCTGGTCGACAGCTTCTATAACAGTTTGGAGCAGACTATCGGTCTAGTCTTGAATCGCCTGTGCCATTCTCGAAGCTGAAGATGGTCCTCTCCCGTGGCATTGAGTGTATCCGGGACTTTGAGGGGTACCATCAAGCTACTGCTCTGGAACTCCTGGTAGATGACCTTGAGAAGGACGTGGAGGAATGGCGCCGCCTCTATAGTTCAGACGCAGCGTCTTTGGCTGATGAACGGCTCTCACATCTTGTCGCGCAAAGGCGCGAAGCTCGGCTTGCTGCTCAAGAGGCCGCTGAGGCTATCTCCTCTGACTTGAAGTCCTTGGAGACAGAGCGAGTAGAGGTTGGGAGTGCAATTGACGCTTCCACCAGTGCTCTTCTTGATGCCGAAGATAAGATTAGAATGGCCAAGGAGATGATCAGGAAAGCAAATCTCCTCTTATCCAAGGCTACACCGGTGCGTCTTGAAGAGACTGCGCGGCTTAAGCAGCTTAGGGCTCAAAGTGAGGAATTAGAACGGCAGGAGTCGTCACAGAGGGCGACTTTGGCGGAGGTCGAGGCTCGTCTGGCTCAGGCGGTGGACTTCGATGAGGCTGAGCTAAGATCACAGGCGCTGGCCCAGGCTGCTGATGACAGGAGAACGAGGCTAGCTTCGCTCGGGGATCGGATCCGATCTTATCATGTACGTCTATAGGCTCCCCATGTATCCCATCCTTTTGGCTTTAATATAAGATTTTCCTTTTGACTTTTGCTGTTTGGATAATGAGACATGACTGTCTGTTGGTTCAGAGGTTGCAATGACATAACCAATTGAGATGTTGGCAGTCTCGAGGTTAGCCCTTTGCAGGGCTAAAAGGGGAGATACTTGCCTTTTGTAAATGTCAGCAAGCATCGAGATTGAGACTTAGCTGTCTGCTGGTTCAGAGGTTTCAATGATGTAACCACTTGAGACGCCACTAAGCTCAATGATAGATGAAACTTGGCTATCTGCCAGTTCAGAGGTCGCAATGACGTAACTGGTTGAGAAGCCACCAAGCTCAAGAATGGGTGATACTTGTCTTTTGTAGATGTCGACAAATATCGAGACCTGTCTTTTGTAAATGTCAACAGGACTCGGGATTGAGACTTAGCTGTCTGTTGGTTCAGAGGTCGCAATGACGTAACCAATTGAGACGCCACTAAGCTCAATGGTAGATGAGACTTGGCTATCTGCCAGTTCAGGGGTCGCAATGACATAACTGGTTGAGAAGCCACCAAGCTCAAAATATGTGATACTTGTCTTTTGTAGATGTCGACAAATATCGAGACCTGTCTTTTGTAAATGTCAACAGGACTCGGGATTGAGACTTAGCTGTCTGTTGGTTCAGAGGTCGCAATGACGTAACCAATTGAGACGCCACTAAGCTCAAAATTGCAATGGAGTTCGGGAAAAGTCTCGTTTTCACGGGGAGAAACGAGGGCATCACTGTCATAGGTTTAATGTTAACGTAACAACGAGATATATATGTGGTCCTACCATTCTATGGATGAGAATGGTAGGTGATTTTGGTGGGCTCATTCTCACGGGGAGAAACGAGGGGATTGCTGTCATAGGTTTAATGTTAACATAACAGCGGAATATATGTGGTCCTACCATTCTATGGATGAGAATTGGTAGGTGATTCTAGAGAGGGAATCAAATGGGAGCAGGTCCCTTAGGATTTTTAGCAAACCCCCAGCTATCAACAGGTTTGATGGAGCTTGGAGAAAGAGAGAGGCTCTCTTTGTGCGTATTCCGGATGCGCGGATCTCGATCAGAGGTGTAATGTTAACCTGATCGAGAGCGAGATCCTTGATTAAGGATAATACTTCTTTAAGAATTTGCCATTGATCGGCATCATGAGGAGGTCGCCATCTGCAGTTGTAAGGCGGTATGCTCCGTTTGAATAGACTGTCTCTATCACAAACGGTCCTTCCCATTTAGGCTGAAATTTGCCTTTGGTCTTATGCGTCATGATCATCGATCGTCTGACGGCTAAGACCAGGTCTCCTTTCTGGAAGACTCTCTGCTTGACCTTCTTATTGAAGGCTTTTGACATCCGAGCCTGATATAGCTCGATGTGTTGCTGAGCTTGTAGCCGCTTCTCGTCTAGGGCTTCGAGCTCTTGAAGACGCAGGCGATCATTGTCTTCTGATGTCATCTTAGTAGTCAAGGCTACCCGCAATGATGGCACCTGGATTTCCAATGGGATGACCGCTTCGCACCCATATACCAGGGAGAAAGGCGTATTGCCTGTCGGTGTCCGAACCGTAGTCCGGTAGGCCAAAGGCATTCGCCGAGCTTTTCGTCCCAATCTTGCTTGTTCGAGGAGACAAACTTCTTGAGCAGCTTGATGATTGTCTTGTTGAATGCCTCTGCCAAGCCGTTGGCTGCAGGATTGTAGGCGGTTGAAGCCACATTCTGAATTCGGTATTTATCGCAGAACCGATAGAACCCTTGGCTTGCGAATTGGGGACCATTGTCATGGATGATCCGTCTGGGTACACCAAATCGATGGATGACATGGTGTTTGATGAAGCTAACTAGATTGGAGGTTTTAACTTCGGCCAACGGTGTGGCCTCTGCCCATTTTGAGAAGTAATCGGTTATTGCCAGGATAAACCGGTGACCTCTTGCCGAAGAGGGACTGATTGGCCCTACGACATCGATTCCCCATGCTTCAAATGGCCATGAAGCAGCAGTAGAGTGGAGCAATTCCGAAGGTTGGTGAATGAAGTCTGCATGGACTTGGCACGCTTTACACCTTCGTGCATATTGGGTGGCATCGGCCATCATGGTCGGCCAGTAGTACCCAAGTCTGTGCAGCCTGTCTTTAAGCTTTGGACCTGGCTGGTGAGCTCCGCAAATGCCGTCGTGCGCTTCTCGGAGCGCTTCCTGTGCCTCTGAATGAGAGAGACAACGGAGGAGGACACCGTCATATGAACGACGGTAAAGTGTCTTCAAGGTTGGATTATAGTGAAAACGGAACGACCTTCGTCTGATGGACGCCGCTTCTTTGGGATCGTCTGGAAGCAGACCGTACAGAGCGTAGTCAATGAGAGGGAAGCGCCAATCCCTCGGCTCAAGACCCACGGAGATATTATGGACCTCTTGGATCCTTAGCATATGCTTGGAGCATACGAGATGCCGGGTTGCGACTGTGAGGTGATACTCGGTGTCGGCCGGTAAGGCTAGCGTTGTTGCTAATGCAGCGAGGGCATCCGCCTTGGTATTTTGAGATCGGGACACGTGCCCGATGTAGAAGCCTTCAAATAGGCTAGCCAATTCGATGGCTGTATGGTAATAGGGCACCAAATCCTCATGGCGGACTTCGTATTCGCCTTTAACCTGATTGATGATCAGTTTTGAATCGCCATAAGCTTCGAGGTAGCGTACCCCCATTCCCTGGGCGAGCTGGAGGCCGATGAGCAGAGCATTATATTCCGCTACATTATTAGAGCATGATTCTGTCAAGGAGAATGCTCTGGGAAGGATATGATCCTGTGGGGAGATGAATACAACCCCCACTCCGGCAATAATCTTCCCTTTGGGGCCCATCCGCGATGCTCCGTCGAAGAACATCTGCCACACTTCCTCTGCTGAGGTTGCATTAGACTCGAAGACTTCATCAGGGATGTCTTCGTGAAGTTTTGAATGTTCTGGAACTGGATGAGCAGCTAAGAACTCTGCAAGGGCCTGGCCTTTAACTGCCTTCTGAGGAGTAAAGGTCATGTCGTATTGAGACAACAGAAGTGCCCATTTAGCCAACCTTGAATTCAGCGACCCTGGCTTCGTCATGAGAAGACGTAAAGGGTTCACCCTGGAGATGACATGTATGGTTTGGCCAACCAAATAATGTCGTGTCTTCTGGACAGCGAAGACGAGAGCTAAACACTCTTTCTCAATAGGATTGTAGCGAGATTCCGCTCCTATGAGAGTCCTGCTCAGATAATAAATGGCCTGCTCATGGCCATTGTCGTCCTTTTGAGCGAGGAGAGCACCGAGGGAGTAGTCCAGAGCTTTTACATAAAGTAAGAATGGTTTCCCTGATGTAGGGGCCACTAAGACCGGAGGTTTTGTGAGATACCTCTTAATGTCTTCATAGGCTTCTTGACAAGCTTGGTCCCATATGAAGGCAGTACCCTTTTTCATGAGACGGGAAAAGGGCTGGCAACGGCCCGAAAGATTTGCTATGAATCTTCTGATGTAGGCTAATCTGCCTTACAAGCCTCGGAGCTCTTTGAGATTCCTTGGTGGATGCATGTCCTGGATGGCTTTGACTTTGTCTGGGTCCAGGTGGATCCCTTTTGATGTGACAATGAACCCAAGGAATTTGCCGCTGGATACTCCTAAGAAGGATTTTGTC
Source organism: Agave tequilana (assembly GCA_038442645.1). NCBI lineage: Eukaryota > Viridiplantae > Streptophyta > Magnoliopsida > Asparagales > Asparagaceae > Agave > Agave tequilana. The sequence continues at coordinate 42,723 of JAVJIF010019587.1, read as the reverse complement.
GGGTTCATTTTCAGCTGATGAGCCCGCATTATGTCGAACATCGTTCTCAGATCGCGAAGATGTTCATTTTTGCTGCGGCTTTTGACGGCAATGTCGTCAACATAGCATTCCACCGTCTTTCGGAGATGGTCGCGGAAGATCATGCTCATCGCCCGCTGGTAGGTTGCTCCGGCGTTAAAACCGTATATTGTAGTGGTGGTTGCGGACAACCTGTACAATGGTATGCCGAGGAAATAGAGGAGCCTTTTGGGGATGATGCTGAGTGCAGACCACGGATCGACTTGTACTCTTTCAATGCATGTTGAACCGATATATCCGGTGTAGTACAGAGGTCGATCGTGCTTGTTGTCCTTGAGAAGCATATCTTCCGCCGTGAAGGTGATAGCAGGCACCTTTGATTGTGCGTGATGGCACTCTGAGCAGGAAGGCCGGATCTCCTCACCAGGAACCTCAGGCATGTATGTCAGAAAGGACTCTGAGTTGGCTAACGCATCTCTGAGTGCTTCTCTTGTCTCTTTAGAGAGACGAAGGAGCTCGTGTATTGTGATACGAGCCAGGATATTGGCTAAGTGAGCCAATATATCAAAGCAGAAGGGCGTGGCTAAACCTTGGACTGACGGTTTCTTCAACGCGTGGTCGAACCGCACTTCCTTAGGCTTCTCCTTTCCCTTGGCTAGAATTGGAGTGGATGCCGGCATTGGTACTGACGTCGTTTGCTGTTGTATCTCGTCAGTAGACTTGTCATACTGCCTTAAGTATGATTTTTCAGACCAGGTGCCCGTCTGTTGAGGCGCATCTTCCTGCGCTGTGCAAGCATGCTTCTCTTCTTCTGAATCACTGACGGAAGCCGAAGTAAGATTACCATCATCTGGCAAGACAGAGATGACATTGCAGGACTTGCCCTTTTTGCTGGAGTCCTTCGACGTCCGCTGTACGTCTTGGACGAGGTCAGGGTGTATCCACATAACTTCCCCCGTCTCCAATGTCAAAGGGACGAGACCCTTGTTGTATTGAGTCATGGCTGGAGGATGCTTGACTTCCAACCGCGATGCCGAGGCTGAATAGGTCCCGTCGGGAACTGTGACCTTCTGGGCAGTGCCGAACTCAAGAGTCACCATATTGACAGTGACTTTCTTTGTTCCGTTTTCAATGTGAGGACGCCGGCATCTATTAGGGCTTGTATCCTGTCTTTGAGGACATAGCACTTGTCAGTAGGATGATGGACCATCCTATGATAAAGACAGTATTTGGGGTCATTTGTGCGCCCTATCTCATTAGGACGCCGAGCATCCGGTAGCTTCATCTTATTTCCTTTGTGGAGCAGATGGAATATCGTGACCACCTGATCATCTCTGAAGGAATACTGTTTTGGAGGGAATTTAGGCTCCTGGCTGTTGACGCCGCTCTTCTTGGCCTTTGACTGCATGTCCCCGGTCAGCTCGACGGACATAATCTCCTTCCCTTTAGCTTGAGAAGACTGCGGGAGATCGCTACGCCCTTTGTTGTTCGCGCCCCATTTGCTTCTAGGGGCGGATGGCTCAAACTTCTTAGCCGATTTCTCGGCTATCTCAGCTTGTTCGACCAATTCCTTCCAAGTATGGGCTTTGACAGCCCCCATGCGGACTTCTACTTGATCCAAGAAGTTGTGCCTGCATGTCTGTAAGAGCATGGGTAATGGCATCCCTGCTGGGCACATCAGAGATAGATTTCTGAACCGCTCAATGTATTCACGGACAGATTCGCCTTTCCTCTGCACAGTGGAGAGGAGTTTGTCCATGGTCACTTCGGTGTCATCCTCATAGAAGCGAGAGAGGAACCGAGTTTCCAGGTCGATCCAGGAATTGACAGAGCCCGGAGGGAGGCTTCGGAACCAGTCGAACGCCACTCCCTTTAAGGTGCCAATGAACAGCCTAGCCATGATGGCATCATTGCTTATAACATTACCAGTCTGAGACCGGAAATAGTAGATGTGCTGATTGGGCGAGCTCTTACCGTCATACGTATGCAACGTTGGTGGTTTGAACTTTGGCGGATATGGCACCGAATCCCACTCCAGTGGGTAAGGACGAACTGCCCCTACTTTCTTTAATTCATCCCTCTGGGCCAGGGATGAAATTTGAGCTTGAAGGCCTTTAAGGACTTCGGCATCTAGGGAAGAGCCTCCCTTAGATCTCTCCGTCTTGGGCGGATCATTGCTGAGATGTCCCTCCTTGTCATGATTACTCCCGGTATCATCATTCCGGTTGCTGAGGAGCTGAGCGAGCATCTGTTGAATATTGTCCAGGGCCTCTTGCTGAGTTCTAGAGGTTTGCTCCTGAGCTTCCAAGCGCCGACGAAGATCGTCATTGGCGTTATCGGCCATATTAACCGATGCTTTGTCCGTTCGCACAGAACTGACCGTTGCTGAAGAGGCATACCCGCTGTCTTCATCTTCTCCATCAGATGATTGGGGCGACCGCCTAAGTTGTGGCACGGTTGGGACCGTCGAGGAGGAAGGCTGTTCATAATTATAGGGTATCGCCACCCTGGATCTGGTGTTTCGGAAAACACCTTCTTCTTGCACCAAGACTTCACCCAAGCCCGGGCTATAATCTGGATCTGGGGAGCCGAAAGGGGTATCATCAGATGTATGACCCTCCCTGTGTCGCTCTCATCCTCTTCCGGTCATGTTGACGGACGCGAAGGCTGGGCCTAGCGAAGCACTCCTTCCATGATGCTTCTTTGTGGCATGTGTGGACAACCGGTTAAACGCCGATTGACTGTGCGGAGATGCAGCTTTAATTGGATATTGCCGACAACGAGCTGAATGGATTGTCACAAGTCGGCATCCTTTTTGACAACAAGGGGAGGTGGTTTGGAGAGACTCCAATTCCCGCTTGTTTGCCAAGAATTGTCGCAGGTTAGGTTCAACAGAGCCTGAACAACCCCGTGGAGAGGCCTTTCTGGAGCGTACAAGGGATAATGCTCCGTTCCTCTTATCCCTGCAGAAGGGATTAGTACTGAATAGTACTTTGGCGCTAGCTTCACCGATGGGTGCGAGCTTAGTGCCTGATGAATTGGGGAGCGGAGCACGCTGTGGTGCCTTGCCCGCTATTCTGCTGCGAAGGGGATCAACCTCAGATAACACTGCGGTCTTAGCCTTGCGGCCGCGAACCCAGTGAATTCGTTGCGGTACAATAGCTTCGCTTGTGAAAGCGAAGCTGACAAGAGGCTTTGCTGCCCTTGATTCAGGTGACGGTATGATTGCCGTCGTGACTTCATGGCTGGCAGCATCGTCAGGGCAGATGGGCATCTTACCCTTTTCTTCGCGGGAGAGGCGCAGTCTCGGCATGACTACTCCGGAAGCTTTAGTTGAAGACTCCTGTTTAGGCTTCCATATCAGCCTTGACAGGGGACGCCTAGGTTCGCAAGGAACCTGAATAGCCACAAGCGGGGCTGTGGGGTGCTGGCAAGATCCTGCCTCTGGTTTCTGATTTGAAACCTTGGCCATGAAGACCTTCCTGTGCTTCCGTGCTCGAAGCGTCAGGCCACCCCCAGAGAGGACTTCTTCAAATCTTCCTTGATCGATCTGGATAGCCAGGTTCTCAAAAGTGCAGGATCTGGGCTGCGGGCATGTTTTCTTGTTGCGCCAGAGAACTGCGGCAGGTTTGCAGAGAACCTTTTCCGTCTCCGTAGAGACTTTGCTTGAAGATTTAGCCAGAGAAGATCTGGCTACACCGGCTTTTCTGAATTCAGAGATAGACCCGAAGGTCTGTTCGCCGCATTGCGACACTTGATTCTCAGCAGAGGAGAATACAATCCCCAGCGGAGTCGCCATCTTGTTTTCCATTATGTTTGCAAAGGGGGGAAAACTTACAAATAAAAGTTTGAGGAGCTAAATTACAAGTATTCTCAAAAGATTACAAGTAGATCTCCTCAGAGATTCTGGGGAAATGTGCCGATAGGAGTCTGGTCAGCGCGCGACCACTTTGTCCCTTTGACGATGCGAGCGATGAGATTCCCTTCTCGCCTGGTTCCGGGAATCAGAGAATAGAGAATTGGTAGAACCCTCTTGCTACTTCTCAAAACCGCCTTCTGTGAGGAATTCCTTCTCGCCTGGTTCCGGAGATTCCTTGAAGAAAAGAGGTTGCTAGGGTATCACCACCCTGAAAAGAGAAGTATTTCTCTTGGAAGGTCTCTGAATTAGAGAACGCACGATGCGTTATGAAGAAGTCTCTGCTTGTGCGATCTCTTGTGCGATCTCTTGTGCGATCCTCTCTCCCTTGTGCCCCTGACGGGCTATTTATAGGGAGAGCAAGGGTATAATCGTCCCCTTGAAGATATGGAAACAGATTGAACCGAATCTGTTTGAATCTGGAAAGTAGCCTTGCTGAGAGGCTAGGATAGCTTCTGCGGAGCTAGAATTGGCAGGTCGGTTGATCTGTTTTGATCCTTTCCATATCACTGGGAGATTCTCCTTGATCCTCTTACTCGTTTCAAGAGAGTCAAGAGATAGCGGCAATCATCTGCCGTATTTGAATCCTGATTGGATTAGATTTGATTGAATCCAATCTCATCAGGAGATTTGATTGGTCAAAGGTTGACCGTAGCAGGCTGATAGCGGAGCTGCCCGCTTTAAAGCTCATAGCGGAGCTAGAGGCAATCTTTGGCGAGGTCCGAAAAGAGGCTTTTCGGCGAAGCTGTCAGTTAGCTTCCTGGCGAAGTTGGATGATGCTAGCCTCTCAATCGAGGCTATCTCCTTGGGCTAATGTAATGCTAAATGCTAGCATCTTAGACCTGCTGAGGTCTGTTTAGAAACAATCCGGGTTCACTGTTCTGCTTGCTGGATCAGTGGAGTCCAAGCCGCTTCCTTGTCCCTTGGAGGTAGGCGAAAACTGGTCTTCAGCTCGTCTTGTCCCTTGTCTTTTGTAAATGTCAACAAGTTTAGACATCGTTCGGACCAATGAGAATCTTGTCTTTTTTAAGTGTCAACAATTATTCCGGTAATCGTTCGCGATTATTCCGGTAATCATTACGGTGACGATTACAACGACAAACAACTAACATCACCATCACCTCTACTATTTTCCACCACCATCTTCACTTCCACCATCACTTTCACCATCACAACACCACCTCCATCTCCACTACTTCAACCTCCAAACATCACCTCCTTCACCTTCTTTTTCATTACTCCACCAAAATCCATCTTCTTCACCAAAGAAACACCACCACCCCGAAATCACCTTTCCCTTTCTCTCTTCCTCTCTGTTGATTGCTGACGCGGATCTCACCCCCGCGTCCAGGCAACGCCTTAACGCAGATCTTCGCGTTCTTGGCATCTGTTTAAATGCAGCCTTCGCGTTCTTGTACCGACGCAACGCGGAGTCCATGCCCGCGTCTGTGTCCCTTTCATGTCTGCACGACGTGGAGCTAATGCCCGCGTCTGTGTTCTTCTCATGCTAACGCGACGCGGAACCCATGACCGCGTCCGCGTTCTTCTCGTGTTCTGACTTGAACGCGGGTCTCGAACCCCGCGTTTGTGGCACCTTTGCGACGCGATTCCCGCGTCTGTGACTCCCGCGTCTCACTCGCATAACTCGCGTCTCCCTGTGCACTCTCTCCTTCCATATACTTCTCTCTCTAGTTTTCCTCTCTCTTTCTCTCTCTAACTCTTTCTCTCTCCTCTTCACTTATTATATTTATGGCGCGTACGCGAGTTCCATGGATTTCAGAGTTTTCGGCTCTTCCGGAGATTTAGGCGAGTGATTTTCCTCGCCAGAAAATAGACTTGTATTAAAATCATTATTATGTTGTCCTTGGTAGCAGTGCGATGTGGTTGTACAGGTGTGTGTGTGTTGTAATCTGTGGATATGTCCCGGACTGATATACTGTAATGCTTGTAACAGGATAGAACAACTCGTGCGACCATTCAGCCTCCTGTCTCTCACTATCTTTAAAGAGAGGTGATTGGGACCGTCAGGTTTCTCAGTTTAACCTCCGGTCTCTCTCTATCTCGAAAGAGAGGTGATTGGGACCGTCAGGTTTCTCAGCTCCATCTGGTTAGCATACTTAGCACTCAGCGCTTTATTCACTAAATCCGTCCAGGCAAGTTGCACCGGACTTTCCACTCGTATTCTAAAACGAGTCGTCCCAGTAACCTCGTCAAGCGTATTAGTGTCTAAACTCTGTTCGCTACCTGTGCCTCCAGCATACTCAGCTCCACTTGGTTGTATCACTTGTCAACCGACATGTTACCACCCGACATATTACTACCTGATAATTGCCCCTTGTTACTACATGACTTGTCACTTGACGAATATCACCCTCTTGTCATGCTATCACTTGACACCCGGCATGATACACTTGACTCTTATAATTATCACGACCACGGGAATGATGACCTGACATCTTGATTTCTACTTAATATATTATAGTACATACTGTACTCCTGAGATACATGTATTCCTGACTTGTTCTGCTCATTCCCGGAATCTGATAAATACATAATAAATCATAAAAAGGAACAACTTGCATCGGGTCAGGGGAAACTCGCGACTATCAATACATGTTCATGTTTACAGTGGTATTAGGCATGTTGTGCAACTAAAACTTCCGGTCTGACCTGTGGGCCTCCGGGGACCGAGGGGAGAGCTGGCTCCCTCCTTCCTGGTACCATCTTGATAAGGGCATCCATAAGACCCTCCTGAATCGCCTTGCGGTAGGTTCTGTCACCAAGCAACGGAACATCCTGGGCCGTGGTCCCGGGTATGCACGGGACCCACTGTAAACATTGTTCGTTGATACCCCCGCTGGTTTCCAATAACAACTTTGCTTTACTCAGATGTGAATATATGTGTGCTGGGACGCTAGTCCACATATCTAGACATCAGGGTAAGACGAGTAATAATAATAAAAGATGCCAACTATGGATCCGTTGTATGCTTTACCGAGCTTACTTCTATTGGGTTTTACATCGGATTTCTAGTTTTATGATTATTATCATATTCGCTGCCCATACCCTGCTTTATTCCTTGTGTTCCATCCCATCAGTCTCATGTTCCTATCTTACCATACCATGAGTACTTCCTGCTTGATATCACTTGTTATATATCTACCAGCCTATACATGCTTATGCTCACGACATGGTTTTCAATGCCTGATTATGATTCGGTTTTATCGATACACTTGTACTTATCTCAGCACGCCATCTGGCTTTTGTATCACCACTCGCCTGGGGAGTTCTATCTGACTCCCCTGGATCCTCATGTCCAGGTCATGGAGCTTGGAGCATGTGGATTCCCCCAGTTGTTGATCAGAGTGGCGCAGCGGTAGCATGGATCTCCAGCAGACCATCTGAAGCTCTATCCTTCCAGGCCCCCTGTATGCCTCTCGAGTTTTCCTTTTGTAAACTCGTGAGTGCCTTTTGTACTGTTCATACTTGTACATCTCTTTGTATTCTCGCATTTGCGCCTATCAGTGATGTAATATTATTGTAATATTTCTCACCTCTGGTGATAACTTTGTAATTGTACTCATATGTTGGAATGTATAATGCACCACTTGCTTCTGTACTCTGATTCTTGCCCATACTGATGCTTAGCGTATATACGTGAGGGTATTTCTGACCTGCGTATATACGTTGCAGTAACGTCTCCGTACCCGCCGGGATCGGGGCGTTACAGGGGAGGTTGGGGGAGTTCACGCTCCCCCTAACTCCCCAAGATTGCCGCGGAAACGCGGCCCAACCCACGTTTCCGCGGCTGGCCACACCCTGTTGGTGAGTCTCTCCGGGGGTTTCTTCTGGCTTTATCCTTTGTTGGTTTTGTCGTTTGAGCTCCGGATTCTGACGAAATGGCCTTGGATTCTTGGCTTTAACAGATCGATTCTGAGAGGATTCTTCTCAACCGTTTCAACCTCTTGATTTTGCCTTGATTTTATGTGTACGAATTAACTCTGATTTAATTCAGAATTTTGGTGGGCTTTTGGGCTCATTTCTCTTCATCTCCTTAAGGATTGGGCCTGCAAATAAATTAAACAAATAATTAGGACAATGCCGGCTTTTATTCTAAAATAAGTATGGAAATGTGACATTAAATATGCAACATTAGTGACCAATCACACCCCCATACCTATCTTTTGCTCGTCCTCGAGCAAAACAACTAAACTATACTAGAGATTATTAGACCACTTTCGCAGGTCGTGCGATTGCACTGAGCATGTGCAACAAGCCATTAAACCTCTAGGTTCCCCCTAGAGGACGAGTTTTGTCTCGTGAGGGTTTTCAGCGGATTGCACCCACAAAATCCATAAAGAAAGAGAAATAAAGAGTTAGTATTTTCGAAAAACATTTTGAAAGAGAAAAATATTTGAAATATGATTGTAAGATCTAAGCAATCTATAAGTTATAGGAAAGCCAAATTTTTCATTCCTAAACTTAGTCTCTATTCAAAAATTTGTTATCAATCAAAGTAAGTAGTCAAATTGTGCTTCTTATCTAGTCTATTATTTTACCCTATTTCATATGCACCTTGTGAATGTGAAAATTTTGACTAAGGGTTCATTAACTCTAACTCTTATGCCTTATTTATTTTTATATATATACTTTTTTTTGTGGTATTATTCCTTAGTTTTATTAGGCTTTCTAATCTGCCCATGTAACGAGCCTTTAATCGATGACTCCCAAACCAGACGGTCTTAGGGCACCAGGTGAGAAGACACCCCTAGGACTTAAGGACTCGAGCAAACAAGGCCACAAAACTAAGGATTTTATTATATGAACCTCTTTTAGGCGTGAATACTTATGCTTTATTAGGCACAAATACCCAGCTTAATCAGATTATTTTTCTTTTCAAACTTATCTAATCATCTTTCGCATAAATACCAAGGCTTGCTTAGGCCAAAGCACCTAGCTAGTCAATAATTAGACTTTTTTTTTCAAACTCATCTAATTATCTTTTGCATAAATACTAAGGCTTTCTTAGGCCAAAGCACCTAGCTAATCAATAATTAGATTTGTTTATATATATATTTTTTATAAGGCATATGAATCTTTATTTTTGAACCCTAAGTGTGTAAGTGTATGAAGTGTGCATATTTCATCAAGGTAAAGATCAAGACTAAATTACTTTGACAAATTATCTTCCTAACCCTATAAATCAAACAAATAATCTTATTTTGACCAAGTATAAGAAATCCTAATTTGGATTTTCCTATTCCTTAAGATTAACTTAATTTCTTACAAAAATAAGTCAAAATATTGTTTCTATTTTTCAAAAAGTTTTTTTTTAAAAGTAAAAAAAATGTTAATTTTTTTATTTTAAAGAAAAAGAAAAGTTATGTTAGACCCTCCCCCACACCTATCTCATGCATTGTCCTCAATGTGTGAATTAATGTATAGATGCATGAAAAAGAAGAAAGGGAAGGAAAATGGTTACCTTAAGGTGGTGGTTCCGGTGGTGGTCTGATTGGTCCACGAAACATGGCCCAATCAACTTTTCTTGGGTCTCGGAGGAACCCACCAGAAATATCTTTAATATAACCCATTAAAAAGATAAATCCATGAAGGATCTTTATGAAATATTTAACCCCATCTAATTTTCATATTCCACAACTAATTTCGGAGTCAAATTTGTCAACAACCTCGTCCTAGAAAGGGGTATGAAATGATAGAACAGTTGACTTGGACTCCGGAAGGACATGAACTAATACCGACTCTGGAAGGTGACTTAAGTCAAGTAAAGGTTCAAGAGTCGAAATAGGTTCAGAAATTGGGTCCAAGTCAAGAAGTTGAAACTCCAGTCCACATGTATTTTCCAACAATGGAATGTGACTTAATATTGGTGATTCAAGCTCAGAAATGATAGGTATGGGAATCAAAACTGACTCTAAAATATTACCTAAGTCGGGTAACAAAACAGGAGTCAATATTGATTCGAGAATTTAAACTTGATCACAGATTTGAGAATCTAAGTCACATATCTCATTGAGTTCAATATCAAAAAATTGAGAACTTGTCAATTTGTCAATAGGATCTTCAAGAGTGTATAATTGGTCAAGTTCAATATGATCCTCAGAGATGGGTGATTCATTTTCATTATGGATTGGTACAGGATCCAATGTTGACTCGGGAAAAAGATCGAAATCAGGTGAAGATACCGGAGTCATTATCGAATCAGGAAGAAGAATTGAATCACTAAGTTGGGGTTCAAGATCATGTTCATTCTCAAGTTCTATTTCATGAAAGGAATAACTTGCCAAACTGTCAATATCTTTTTCAAAATTTAGAGTTTGAGCAAGTTCAAATGGTTGTTCTGAAATAGAATCTTGATTTCCAAAACAACATGACTCTTCGGCTCTAACAGAATGGTAAGTGACATCAGGACGGTGGGAACGTAGAGATTCGACCATCATATCTATGTCACGATTTCTAGCATTTTGAGCATGAGTCATTGGCTTGCCTAGGATTCCTAGGGTTTGGCAATGGTTGACTTGGTAGAGTTCCCCTTTGTCTTTCTTGTTGATTCAGTTGGACCTCTATCCTGGTCAAAACTTGAGCCAGCGTGTCATGGCTTTTAACTAGAGTGTCCACCTTTCTTTCCATGTTGGAGAGCCTTGTTTCCATTTGTGAATATTGGAAAGAGGGTGGAGGATTTTGACTAGGGAAATTTTGTTGATAGGGCGGATTTTGGAAATTGTTGGAGAATTTGGGCCTAGTTTGATCATTGTTGCTTGGGCCCCATGAAAAATTAGGATGATTTCTCCAACCGGGATTGTAGGTGGGCGAATATGGATTGTTGGCGGGCCTTGTGAAGGCCGCACTCATATGTTCGGGCAAGGATTGATGAGCGATAAAGACGGGACATTCCTCGAACATATGGTTCATGTCTTGACAATAAGTACAGCCCGCTAAAGATGTTGGGCTGACTTGGTTCACAGAGACTGGTTCCTTAGTTTCAAGAGCTTCTAGTCTTCGCATCACAGCAGCTAACTTAGCATCGGTTGCTATGTTGGCCTCAATGGAATGGATACCTCCTTTAGAAGAAGTAGGGTCATTAGTCCTAAATTTTTTCGGAGTTGGTTCCCATTGGATGGTATTATCAGCTAATTCTTCATATAATAACCATCCTTCATTTTCGTTCTTTTTCAGAAATCCTCCTTGGCACATGGATTCTAACAGCGTTTTAGTTTGATATTCTAATCCATCATATAGAACTTGGCAAAGTCGCCATTTCTCTATCCCATGGTGAGGGCATTGGGCAAGGAGGTCCTTAAAACGTTCGAAATATTTCCAAAAAGGTTCATTGGCTGTTTGCTTAAACTATAAGATGCTCTTCCTAATCAGTGCAGTCTTGTGGACGGGATAAAATTTCTTTAAGAAGGCCTTAACGAAATTTTCCCACGAAGATATTGAACCGGCCTCTAGACTGTAGAGCCATTTCTTTGCTAGGTCTTTCAAGGCAATTGGGACAAACCGTAGTTTGATGGCATCTTCTCCTAGCTTGGGTATCTTCATCATGAGACATACTTCTTCAAATTCCCTTATGAAGAAGTATGCATCCTCGGACTCAAGTCCATAAAATTTGGGAAGAGTGTTGATATATTGTGGCTTGAGCTCAAATTAGTCAACACCTTCATCGGATAACTGGATGCAAGAAGGAAGAGAGGTCCTAATAGGATTGAACCTATCTTGGAGTGATAGTGGTTGTGCCATGTGTGAGTCGGGCTTTTGCTCGGGTGGTGAACTAGTTCTAGTTAGCCTGGATGTAAGTGGGTCTCTCGACCAAGCGGACATGCACAATTAGCAAAGAAGTTCACCCAATCAATCAATAAAAAAGAAAAACAAACAAAATTCCTATTCTAGGGTAAGCCTTGACCTAGACGACTCCTAACTTTAGACTGTCCTTAGGAGGTCTATTGTCGACCTTAACCACAAGTTAATCGGCCAGGAAGGTGGCAAGACCGGTGGGAGGTTTTCCGTCAGAGACGTTCCTTAATTAAATAACCACCGTTCTTCGGGCTTTCGGCCCTCAATCCCCTGCCTAGATACTGATTTAGCAAGAGTTAATTTCAAACAACTTTCCTCCTTCGGTCAATCTCCTAGTGAGTCCGAGTTAACCTAGGGCCAACGTCTAGTCAAATTTTACTTAAGGTTAGGGTTGTGAGTGTGACGGATATGATTTTTGGGCCAAGGGAGGGTGATGAAATCCCCACCTTATTTTGTTAATGGGTTATGCCCTTAAGATATATTTGTGTACGTGTAAAGCAGTAGAAAAGTAATCACTCAAGAAAGCAGTAAATCAGCCAAGAGTGTTTCCTAATCTATATGCTATGCAAACGTACCTTATCGCCAGCACTCTTCAACAGAATTAAAAAAAATTAAAATAGACAAGTGCCTAAGATGCAAGAGTCTAAGAATTTTTTTTTTATTATCAACAAATGAGTTACTGTTATTAATTAGCAGTTACAGGATGCTCACAGAGAAAATATATCACAGTAGTAAGCCAAATTTGCAATTTTTAGCAATTTGCAGAAAATTGTATGCGGCTCTGGAGTAGGCTCTGGTGCTCTACCTTCGAGGGCAGAGGCACAGAGTTGCTATGTGTCCTCTCTGCTGTTTAGTTTTCCTGTTCTCTGAACCTGCAAACAGAAAGAATAAAAAAAAAGTTAGATTTGAGAAAATCGTGCCGTTCCTTCCCCGGCAACGGCGCCAAAATTTTGATTGAGATTTTGAATTTATAAAGAAAAAGATTGAGTTGTAGAATTCTTAGTCTCAATGCTATCCGCTGCAGCAAGGGCCAAAGCGGGTCGATCCACAGGGAAGGATGCGATGCAAGCTTTTCGGACGATTTCTCTGTATACTTCAAATAAGACAAATGAGAGATTAGGTTTGAGATATATATGATTATAAAGATGTGGTTTTACTGATCTTCTACCACAACCCTTATTGCAAATTAAGGACATTGAACATCATCTTGAAATGTATGAAATTGATCCTAGGTTTATTAGAGAAGATGCAAGTAAGAGAAAAAGATCATTCAATCATACTAGTTTGCACTTCTAAACATCCAACAATTTTTTCATCTTAACATCTAAGTACAGCGTAAGAGAAGCTTTACCTTGAAGTTACGCTGTCAAAGTCCTTAAGAATGAAGTGTGAAGAATTATTTTAAAGGTGTAACATAGATCAGAAAGCTAGTCATCAATTTAATCTTCAAGCAATCTACCTTAGACCTAGGGTTTCTAAAAAGTGTTATCAATCCGTTCAATTCTTAATTGCTCTAGGGTTGCTTAAGAATTTAGCAAACCACAATAAGGAGTTAGTTCATCATTATTTTTTTATCTTTATAATTTATCTTTTTTTTTATTTAATTGAATAAGAAAGATTGCAAAAGAAAGAAAAACCAAAACAGAGAGAGATCGCAGAGAAAACTAAATTAAAAGACAATAAAAGAAATGGCAAAGAGGTAACCTTTATTTGATAATATCCTCCAAATACAAGCTCCTTCTTCACCACAATGCGCTTTAAAGAAAAAATTACAACTTGCAGAAATTTAAAGAAATAGCTAAAGAAAAACCCTAATCTTCTATGGATCCCCCCTCTGTTACGTCTGCAGGGGTATTTATAGGTGCAGAAGGAATTAGAGTCCCAGAACGACTCTTCCACGAAAACTGGTAGACAGATAAGGCAGGAATGCCGCGGAAACGCGGCTTGGGCCGCGTTTCCGCGACCAAGTCATGTCGGTTGGCAACGCGCTTTCGTGCGTGGCCTCCTCTGGTCCGTCCATCTGGGCGTTTCCTTCTGGAAGCTGCATCCTGACTCTTCATTTTGGATTTTCGGGATAACTTAGAAATCAAGTTACCCTAAATCCAAATCCCTTCAAAAACGAATCTCATCCTTGCACTCTTATTTATCCTCATCCACAAAGCATTTAGGGTTGAATAGAATTCTATCCTTTCCCTCTTTGTAGTATTTGCAATATTTACACTTTGTATTTGCACTTTTGACTCTTTGTAATTGCACTTTTGCACTTGGGCTTGGATATGGGCTTTTGGGCTTCATTAAGCTTTTATTCTTTATTTAATTAAACACTCAAGGCCTGCACACAATAAATAATAAAATATTAGTAAATGTGCAGAATTATAGGAATAAATATGAAAATGTGATGGTAAATGTAATGATAAAAATGCACTTTTTACTACCAATCACACGCACAAAGAGAGGCAAAGGCACAGAGAGAGGCGCACAGGCAGAGAGGGAAACACACGCACAGAGAGAGATGGCTAAACAGAGATCTATTCTCTTACTTTCAAGAATTTAGAGAACTGCTTCTCTAATCAGGGTGCTGATACCCTAAGATCCTTCCTCTCAAGGAATCTCCGGAACCAGGCGAGAAGGAATTCCCAAGTGGAGGCAGTTTGAGAAGTAACAAGAGGGTTCTACCAACCTTCTGTTCTCTGATTCCCCGAACCAGGCGAGAAGGGAATCCCATCGATCGCATCGTCAAAGGGACAAAGTGGTCGCGCGCTGACTAGACTCCTATCGGCACACTTCTCCAGAATCTTAGAGGAGATCTACTTGTAATCTTTTTAGAATACTTGTAATTTAGCTCCTCGACCCCTTTTTGTAAGTTTTCCCCTTTGCAAAATCAATGGAAAACAAGATGGCGACTCCGCTGGGGAAGATATTCTCCACTGATGAGAATCAAGTGTCGCAATGCGACGAACAGACCTTCGGGTCTACTTCTGAATTCAAGAAAGCCGGTGTGGCCAGAGCCCCTCTGGCTAAATCTTTGAAGCAAGTCTCTGTGGAGACAGATGAGGCTCTCTACGAGCCTACCACGGTCCTCTGGCGCAACAAGGAAGCAGGCCCGCAATGCAAGGGTCAGAATCTTCAGCCTGTCACCTTCGAAAACCTAGTCGTTCACTTCGACCATGGAAAAATCGAAGAACTCCTCTTTGGGGGTGGTCTAATGCTCCATGCATGAAAGCATAGAAAGGTCTCGATGGCTAATGTTTCGGAGCAGAGATCGAAAGCAGAATCCTTCCAACACCTCTCAGCCTCGCGTGTGGCTAGTCAGGTTCCCTGCGAACCTAAGTCTCCTTTTTCAAAGCAGATGTGGAGGCCAAAGCAGAAGGCTCTGTATGAAGCTTCAGGTGTAGCTACGCCACAAGTTCGTCTCTCTGGCGAAGGAAAAGGCAAGATGCCTGCCTGTTCCGTCAAGACTGTCAGCCGCAAAGTTACGACAACAATCATGCCTTCGCCTAATTCAGGAGCAGTAACTCCACACGCCAGCCTCGTTCTTATGAGCGAAGCTGCTGATACAGTACCTCAGGGTACGCATGATGTTCGCACCCGCAAAGTTGGAACCAAAGCACCACAGTGTGCTAAACTCGCTCTTTGCAGCGAAGCTAAGGGATTGCCCCTAAGTGCTGATAGCGGTGCTTATGCAGCTTCAGTGCCCAAGGGCATTTCCAAAGCTTTTAGCCGCAAATTTAGAGCCAAAGCACTATCTAGGGCTAATCACCTTCGCAGAAACATAGCGGATAAAGCACCACAGTGTGCTTCGCTCCCCAGTTCTTCAAGCACTAAGCTCGCCCTTCGTAGCGGAGCTAAGAGATCATCCCTAAGTGTTGACAGCGGTGCTATGTAGCTTCAACACCCAAGGACATTCCCAAGGTTCTTAACCGCGAAGTTAGAGCTAAAGCACTATCTAATGCTAATCACTTCTGCGGTAATGAAAAGAACAGGTCATCATTCTATGCGCAATCCAACAGAGCCTCTGCGCTAAAACGCCTGAGCCCGGCTGGGTCTAACTTGCGAGAATTCTTGACAATCAAACCGAAGTCGGAATCTTTTCAAACTTCTCCCTCCTGTTGTCAACAAGTGGGATGTCAGTTAGTGACACTCCACTCAGTCCATTGCCAGTTAGGACCAATCCCCGCCACTCCTCCAGGCTGTCGATCAGTTTTTTATCGACTGTCGGTGCAAGCTCCAGTGAAACATCGCTAAAGGAGTGTATCGCAAGATCTGCCCTCTGCATCCATTAACATGATCGGAAGGGGACGAGAACCATGTAGGGGCTGACGAGCACTGCATACTGCTACCTCTCCTCCTTCTAGTTCTCCAAATCCGGATTATAGCCCGGACTTGATCCACAAGTAGCATGCATCGTCTGAATATCAAACCTGACGCCAAGCCAGTCAAGCAGCAACAACGTCGGTTTCGTCCAAACATTATGGAGGCTATTGAAGTCGAAGTTCATAAGCTCATTGCATGTGGCTTCATACGGGAGGAACAACATCCAGATTGGGTTGCTAATATCGTTCCCGTCCTCAAGAAGAATGGAAAAATACGGATCTGCATCGACTACCGTGATCTCAATACAGCTTGTCCTAAAGACGAATTCCCACTGCCCATCACTGATGTCATGATTGACAATACCTGTGGATTCGAAAGAATGTCTTTTATGGATGGCTTTTCAGGAAAAAATCAGATTAATATGTATCCCGACGACGAGAAGCATACTTCATTCTGAATACCATTGGGGGTATTCTGCTACACTGTGATGCCCTTCGGACTAAAGAACGTCGAAGCAACCTATCAACGGGCAATGAACACAATTTTTCGCTATCATCTCTGAAAAACAGTAGAATGCTATGTCAACGACATTGCTGTCAAAAGCCGCAATAAGAAGACCATCTTCATGACTTGAGAACAATGTTCGACATAATGTGGGCTCATCAGCTAAAGATGAATCCGACAAAATCCTTCTTGGGAGTTTCGAGTGGCAAGTTCCTTAGGTTTATTGTGACATCAAAAGGAATTCATCTTGACCCAGACAAAGTCAAAGCCATTCAGAGCATGCATTCACCGAGGAATCTCAAAGAGCTTAGAGGCTTGCAAGGTAGACTGGCTTATATTAGAAGATTCATCGCAAATCTCTCAGGCCGCTGTCAACCGTTCACCCGACTCATGAAAAAGGATGTTTCCTTCGTATGGGATCAAGCTTGTCAGGAAGCTTACGAGGATATCAAGAAATATCTCACAAAACCTCCAGTCTTGGTAGCTCCCACATCAGGGAAACCATTCTTGCTTTATGTGAAAGCTATGAACCATTCTCTTGGTGCCCTGCTTGCTCAAAAAGACGATAATGGTCACGAACAGGCTATTTATTATCTGAGCATGACTCTGATAGGGGCGGAATCTCGCTATAATCCTATTGAGAAGGAGTGCTTAGCTCTTGTCTTTGCCATTCAGAAGACACGACATTATTTGGTCGGCCATACCATACATGTCATTTTCAGAGTGAATCCTTTGCGTCTTCTCATGACGAAGCCAGGATCATTGAATTCAAGATTAGCTAAATGGGTGCTTCTTTTGTCTCAATACGACATGCTCTTTATCCCTCAAAAGGTGGTTAAAGGCCAGGCCCTTGCAGAGTTCTTGGCGGCTCATCCGATTCCGAAAAACTCAAAACTTCATGAAGATATTCCAGATGAAGTCTTCGAATCCAATGTAACTTCAGAGGATGAAGTTTGGCAGGTGTTCTTCAATGGAGCATCACAAATAGGCCCTAAAGACAGGATCATTGCCGGCATGGGGGTTGTGTTTATCTCTCCACAAAATTATGCCCTTCCTAGAGCATTTTCTCTGACAGAAACGTGCTCCAACAATATGGTGGAATACAATGCTCTACTTATTGGTCTTCAGCTCGCCCACGAATTGGGGGTATGCTACCTTGAAGCTTATGGCGATTCAAAACTGATTATCAATCAGGTTAAAGGCGAATATGAGGTCCGTCACGAGGATTTGGTACCTTATTATCACGCAGTCATTGAAATGGCTAATCTGTTTGATGGCTTTTACATCGGGCACGTATCTCGATCTCAGAATACTAAGGCAGATGCTCTTGCTGCATTAGTAACAATACTAGCCTTGCCAGTCGGCACCGAGTATCATCTTACAGTGGCGACTCGACACCTTATCTGCTCTAAGCATATCTTAACAACCAGAGAGGTTTATAATATCTCGACGGATCTTGAGCCGAGAGATTGGCGATTTCCTTTCATCGACTATGCTCTACATCGTCTGCTGCCAGACAATCCTAAAGAAGCGACATCTATCAGATGAAAGTCTCTCCGTTTTTACTATGATCCAACTCTGAAGACACTTTACCGTCGTTCATACGACGGTATCCTCCTCCGTTGCCTTTCTAATTCAGAGGCACTGAAAGTGCTCAAAGAAGCACACGACGGCGTATGCGGAGCTCATCAGTCAGGCCTAAAACTCAAGGACAGATTGCACAGGCTTGAATATTATTGGCCAACCATGATAGCCGACGCCATTCAGTATGCACAAAGGTGTAAAGCATGCCAAATTCATGCGGACTTCATACACCAGCCTCCGGAGTTGCTCCACCCAACTGTTGCTTCATGGCCATTTGAAGCATGGGGAATCGATGTCGTAGGGCCAATCAGCCCCTCTTCGACAAAAGGACACCGATTTTTCCTGGCAATAACCGATTACTTTTCAAAGTGGGCAGAAGCTATATCACTGGTTGAAGTCAAAACTTCCAACGTGGTTAATTTCATCAAACACCATGTCATCCATCGATTTGGTGTCCCTAGGCGGATCATCCATGATAACGGTCCCCAATTTATAAGCCAGGTATTCTATCGATTCTGTGATAAATACCGAATTCAGAATGTGGCTTCAACTGCCTATAATCCTGCCTCTAATGGCTTGGCGGAAGCATTTAACAAGACAATCATTAAGTTACTCAAAAAGTTCGTCTCATCGAATAAGC
Organism: Agave tequilana; assembly: GCA_038442645.1. Lineage (NCBI taxonomy): Eukaryota > Viridiplantae > Streptophyta > Magnoliopsida > Asparagales > Asparagaceae > Agave > Agave tequilana. The sequence continues at coordinate 23,935 of JAVJIF010019587.1, read as the reverse complement.
GAGATTAGAATGAGAAGCTTGGTGAATGTCTTTGGGCCTACCGAACCACGGTTTGGACCCCGACAGGCAATACGCCTTTTTCCCTGGTGTACGGGTGTGAAGCAGTCATACCGTTGGAAATCCAGATGCCGTCGTTACGAGTCGCTCTGGTCACTAAGATCATAGACAATGATCAGTTGTATCTTCAAGAGTTCGAAGCCCTAAATGAGAAGCGGTTACAAGCTCAGCAGCACATTAAGTTGTATCAAGCTTGGATCTCAAAAGCCTTCAATAAGAAGGTCAAACAAAGAGTCTTCCAGAAAGGAGATTTGGTTTTAGCCGTCAGACGACCAATGATCATGACGCACAAAACTAAAGTTAAATTTCAGCCCAAATGGGAGGGACCGTTTGTAATAGAAATAGTCTATTTAAACGGAGCGTATCGCCTTATGACTTCAGATGGTGATTTACTCATGATGCTGATCAACGGCAAGTTCTTAAAGAAGTATTATCCTTGATTAAGGATCCTTCTCATGATCAAGTTAACATTACACCTCTGATCAAGACCTTCAAATCCGAGATATGCAGAAGGAGTGCCCCTCTCTTCCTCCAAACGAGATTATACGACCGTAAACCAGTATAGAGCCGACCGTACACTGGTTGTCTCAAAGAAGAATCAAGGTTACGAATACAGCAACCGAATGATCTAACACCTTTAACAGTTAAGGATAGAAGAAAATGTTGGCCTTTAAGCCCAACATAAGTCCTCGACAACTCATCATGCTGAGGGGAATAGCATGGCTAGCCCGACTCAAACGGTAGTTGGTAAAGGCATATCAAACCCGTTGACAGCTGAGAATTTGCTATAAATTCTAAGGGACCTGTTCCCATTTGATTCCCTCTCTAAAATCACTTATCGATTCTCATCCATGGAATGGTAAGACCACATATAAAGAGCTTTCCATCCATTTCGCTGTTAAGTTAACATTAAACCTATGATAGTGATCTTCTCATTTTTTCCCAGTGAAAACGAGACCTTTCCGTGCTATGTTTAACACTACACCTCTGGCATCCATTTCGCTGTTAAGTTAATATTAAACCTATGACAGTGATCTTCTCGTTTTTTCCTGTGAAAACGAGACCTTTCCATGCTATGTTTAACACTACACCTCTGGCATCCATCTCGCTATTAAGTTAACATTAAACCTATGACAGTGATTTTCTCGATTTTCTCAGTGAAAACGAGATCTTTCCATCCATTTCGCTGTTAAGTTAACATTAAACCTATGACAGTGATCTTCTCGTTTTTCCCTATGAAAACGAGACCTTTCCATGCTATGTTTAACACTACACCTCTGTTTTCGCTGTTAAGTTAACATTAAACTTATGACAGTGATCTTCTCGTTTTTCCCTCTGAAAACGAGACCTTTCCATGCTATGTTTAACACTACACCTCTGGCATCCATCTCGCTGTTAAGTTAACATTAAACCTATGATAGTGATTTCCTCGATTTTCTCAGTGAAAACAAGATCTTTCCATCTATTTCGCTGTTAAGTTAACATTAAACCTATGACAGTGATCTTCTCATTTTTTTCTGTGAAAACGAGACCTTTTCATGCTATGTTTAACACTACATCTCTGGCATCCATCTCGCTGTTAAGTTAACATTAAACCTATGACAGTGATTTCCTCAATTTTCTCAGTGAAAATGAGATCTTTCCATCCATTTCACTGTTAAGTTAACATTAAATCTATGACACTGATCTTCTCATTTTTCCCAGTGAAAACGAGACCTTTCCGTGCTATGTTTAACACTACACCTCTGGCATCCATTTCGATGTTAAGTTAACATTAAACCTATGACAGTGATCTTCTCATTTTCCCAGTGAAAACGAGACCTTTCCGTACTATGTTTAACACTACACCTCTGGCATCTATCTCACTGTTAAGTTAACATTAAACCTATGACAGTGATTTCCTCAATTTTCTCAGTGAAAATGAGATCTTTCCATCCATTTCGCTATTAAGTTAACATTAAACCTATGACAGTGATCTTTTCATTTTTCCCTGTGAAAACGAGACCTTTCCATGCTATGTTTAACACTACACCTCTAGCATCCATCTCGCTGTTAAGTTAACATTAAACCTATGACAGTGATTTCCTCGATTTTCTCAGTGAAAACGAGATCTTTCCATCTATTTCGCTGTTAAGTTAACATTAAATCTATGACAGTGATCTTCTCATTTTTTCCAGTGAAAACGAGACCTTTCCGTGCTATGTTTAACACTACACCTCTGGCATCCATTTCGTTGTTAAGTTAACATTAAACCTATAACAGTGATCTTCTCGTTTTTCCCAGTGAAAACGAGACCTTTCCGTGCTATGTTTAACACTACACCTCTGACATCCATTTCGCTGTTAAGTTAATATTAAACCTATGACAGTAATCTTCTCATTTTTTCCTGTAAAAATGAGACCTTTCCATGCTATGTTTAACACTACACCTCTGGCATCTATCTCGCTGTTAAGTTAACATTAAACCTATGACAGTGATTTTCTCGATTTTCTTAGTGAAAATGAGATCTTTCTATCCATTTCGCTGTTAAGTTAACATTAAACCTATGACAATGATCTCCTCGATTTTCTCAGTAAAAATGAGACCTTTCCGTGCTACGTTTAACACTACACCTCTGGCATCCATCTCGCTGTTAAGTTAACATTAAACCTATGACAGTGATCTCCTCGATTTTCTCAGTGAAAACGAGACCTTTCAATGCATATCTTTTTGTCAAGATAACATTATCCTCTGACAATTCCTTCCAAGTCCCATCCCAATTTTGAGCTTGGTGGCCTCTCAATCGGTTACGTCATTGCGACCTCTGAACCGGCAGATGCCAAGTCTCATCATCTTTCAGTCTGCCAAGGACTATTTCTTTGTCATCATATGACAAATTTTGAGCTTGGTGGCTTCTCAATCGGTTTTGTCATTGCGACCTCTGAACCGGCAGATAACCAAGTCTCATCTTTCTGTCCGCCAAGGACTATTTCTTTGTCATCATATGACAAATTTTGAACTTGGTGGCTTCTCAATCGGTTACGTCATTGCGACCTCTGAACCGGCAGATAACCAAGTCTCATCTTTCAGTCCGCCAAGGACTATTTCTTTGTCATCTTATGACAAAATTTTGAGCTTGGTGGCTTCTCAATCGGTTACTACCTCTTAACCGACAGATAGCCAAGTCTCATCTTTCAGTCCGCCAAGGACTATTTCTTTATCATCATATGACAAAATTTTGAGCTTGGTGGCTTCTCAATCGGTTACGTCATCGCGACCTCTGAACCGGCAGATAGCCAAGTCTCATCTTTCAGTCGGCCAAGGACTATTTCTTTGTCATCATATGACAAAATTTTGACCTTGGTGGCCTTTCAATCAGTTACGTCATTGTGACCTCTGAACCGGCAGATAGCCAAGTCTCATCTTTCAGTCTGGCAAGGACTATTCTTTTGTCATCATATGATAAAATTTTGAGCTTGGTGGCATCTTAATCGGTTATGTCATTGCGACCTCTGAACCGGCAGATAGCCAGGTCTCATCTTTTAGTCCAATAAGGACTATTTTCTTAAATGTATGACTAACTCTCTCGACTTATCACCGCTGATTAGATTAGTTATATCATTATTCCGTTTTCTTTTAAGGGCTGCAATGCAACTTGAAAGCGAGAATTCAGAAGATAAAACAAGCTGGAAATGCAACGGGGGAGTCAAAATAAAATCACTTTTTATTGATTCCAAAAGAGGGATACATGAATGCATAGATTACAAGCTACAACGGCGCTTCATAGGACTTGATCTGTTCTTCAAGAGTGGCCAGCCTAGTCTTCCTCTCTTCTGCAGCCCTGATAAGCACCTGCGACCTCAACTCGGCCTCATTAAAGCTCACTGTCTAGCCCAAACGAGCGTCAATTTCAACCAAGGTTGCCCTCTGTGCTAGCTCCTGCCGCAAGACTTCGTCATTCTGGGCCTTAAGTCGCTCAAGCCGGGCAGTCTCTTAAAGACGCACTGGTTCAGCCTTGGACAAAAGGAGATTAGCCTTCCTGATTATTTCCTTGGCCTTTTCAATTTTATCCTCAGCGTCAAGAAGATTGCTGCTAGAAGCATCAATGGCATCCCCGAGCTCTACCTTCCTTGTCTCTAAGGATTTCAAATCAGAAGAAATTGCCTTAGCAACTTCTTGAGCGGCGAGATGAGCTTTATACATCTGAGCAACAAGATGCGCAAGCTGTTCGTTAACTGAAGACTCCAGATCTGAATGGCTAAGACGACGCCATTCGTCCACATCCCTCTCGAGTCTGTCCACCAGAAGCTCCAATGTGGCAGCCTGGTCTTCCCCTCCAAAGTCTCGGTTACTGTCAATGCTTCGGGAGAGAACCACCTTTAAAGCAGAGAATGAGGTAGTCGAGCCCTTCAAGACCAAAGCAATGGATCGCTTCAAGCTTTTATAAAAGCTGTCGACTAACTCAGCCACGAATTCGTTCTCGACCTCAATTACTCCCGGCAAAGGAGCAGCCCCTGAAGACAGAGCTTCCACTGCCTTCACTGGCGACTATGGAGGAAATAATAGAAGCACTGGCTGCAGCAACATGAGGGGTCGTCGGTGATCTCGGAGGAGTCCTCATTGAAAGTACACTAGCCACAACCGAAGTAGGGCTAATGATGATTTCTGGGAGAGCTAGCTCAACCACCAATGCTGGAGAAGTAGGACTGGTAATCACCTTCAGCTTCGCGCTTGGCAAAATAGGCGACACCGGCAAAACCAATGGCACCTCACTCACCGATATAGTTGGAAACAAGGATGGTTCTGTGACTACTGTTCCCTCAATCCCCTTTCCTCTGGCCTGTTCAGGCTGATAAGAGGACAACCCGTGATACAAAGAATCAAACTCAGCAGCATCCGCCGCGGTCGAAGTACTTACTTCACCCCTGGTTCCCTTCAAAAGATTGGCTGGTTCTCTTGAAGTAGATGCACCCAGAGGCAGAATACATGTAGTAAGATTTTGTTTAAGCAAGGCATGATGAATATCAGAAGAAAATCACTCATGAAAGAGCAGATCACTACCAAAATATGATATCCCCTCAACTGCCGTGGCTGCAGTCTCTCTCCGAACTTCCTCGATGGCTGCATCAGTCCCCTCAGGCTCCATAGGAAAATCTTTGGCAGAATCAACACGAACGGCCGGCCCGCTTTCACTCGCAGAATCCTCACAGGTCCACCCAAAAGAGCTGGAGGCCATAGGGCTTCCTTTTGAAGTCCCAGCACCTGAAGGACCTACATCGGCCGCATCACCTCCAGACTCTTCCGAGATGGCAAAATAGCCAGCCTCATCGCCTTCTCTATAAGTAAACAGGGGACCATAATGCTCCCCCTGTTCTCCGGCAGCCTCAGCTCTCGAGTCTCTCACCGCCTCGGTTCCTGTGTTATGAAGTAAATAGTGAGCTGTATGGAACACATAAGAAGTATATTACAAGAACGGAGCTGATCTTACCCGGGTCCGGGCAGCTTTACCAGCAGTCTGCCTAGTAACCGATAACTTAATGACTAATGGAGCAGGAGGAGGAGGCACTGCAGATGATTCGCCCTCTGCAATAACCGTAGGAGCGTAGCAACGAGGCTTCTTCACTATCCTCTTCCTACGAGATCCACCTTCCCGCTTTCGCTTGAAGTGGACGTCAGGATCTTCTTCCTCCACTTCTTCCACATCAGCATGTTCCATGGGGGCCGTGCCTACCCCACCAGAAGCAGCTGTTGGAGCCTCAGCACCTGTATCCGCTTCAAAGCGAGGACTTCCTGCATCCGAAGCTTCGCTATCATCAACGGCAATGAATTCCCCGAGGCCTGGCACGCGGACCCTCTTACCCTCGCTCTTCTCAGTGACCTTCCACTTCAGCCGCTGATAGATTAACTTCACACCAAAGGAATTAATAGAAAATCCAGTGGGTGTGGAGTTCGAAGTTCTATACCACTGGCAGAATCCCAGGGTCATCAGAAGGTTCGGAGTCCTTAGCGGCATGCACACTCCCGCCTCAGTACAGCCAGCAATGAAGAACTGCCAGGCACGAGCTCCATCGATGAGGCTTCCCATGAAGGCCAGGCTGCTGTTCGGATTACCTACGTACGCTGGTCATATCCAAACTGACGGGCAAACCGACTCGGAACATAGGGCTCCAGGTAATAGGTGTCCCCGCTTCTATACAACAAGTGGGATGGCCGGATGCTAACCAGCCATTTGAAGACTCCCCGACTCAATAGCGTCTGCCTTTCCCCTACATCTTTGAATTCTTCACCATAGCCTGCATCGCGAATGTAGGGAAAGCACCGAAAAAGGCTATAGACGTCATAACGGCACAGCAACTTACGGACCCCAGCCACATAAGTCCGTGACCACGAACACCCCTCGAATCGATGGAGAAACGCCATTCGAACACCTTCTGGGGGCTTCTCTCCGGCTTGGATAATGGAGGGACAGTGTAGGGCGAACCATGCCATCAAATTAGTATATGACAAACCAATTCTGGGGTTTGGCCCGTCGCAAGGTAAGATAGTCCCCTTTCCCCGCTTTGTTGTTGGTGGCCTACAGAAAGCCTTCGTCAATGCACGAAGGTTTCTTTGAATACAGCACACCATGGCTGGGAGAAGTCCAAGAGAACGACCATGGACTAGACGAAGAGCGGGCAATAAGACAGTCGGATGAATGACATCGCCAGACGAGGACGGCACCACGCATCTCTTCAACCAGACCATTAAAAAGCCAGCCAGAAGTGCCTTCCGGGACGTCGGCCGACACGCCTGGTGGTAGAAACTCCGAAGAATATCACCTTTCTCATAGGGTCCATCATCTTCTTCCAGAATCAAATCCCCTTGAGAGTGCCCTTGCATCTGGCGAAAGATGTCTTCATCTGCAACTCCACAATGAGCTGCTTCAAGAGTACCTTCCAGGTCAGGGAACAAATAATTCTCCCAGCTCTTCAAACTGCATGAAGCTCCCTTATGGCTCCCATTCATGCTGGAGCAAATATAGAGGTGGCACATCAATTACCGATAAGTCTCAAACAAGGCGGGCTCGTGCTTCTCCAGAAGTGCCAATTCCGCCTCGCACGGGAAATATTCTTCATATGGGAGAGACCCCAAAGGCAGAGCAGAGACTTCCCACATCTCGTGCAGAGCCATACCTAATTCGCCAACAGGGGTGAAGAAGGTCCCGGTAGCCGGGCAGTACAACTCAAAGATGGCGTAGAAGTTCGCTACGCTCATCTGAATGCCACAACAGGTCACCCTAATGGCTTCGTAGAGTCCCAGCCTCTCTAGATCCTCCTCAAAGTGGGCAAGGACATATAGAGTCAAGTCCCTCCACCATGCCTTAGGAGGATGAATCCACCCTGGGGTCATGAAATTAGTGGCCAGATAATTGCCATGAATCTTAAAGAACTGATTTCCAAAAGTCTGAGCCGCCGCAGGATTTTCTCCCACTGGGATGTCCGGAAATACGTTCCCAGGATGGAGACCCAATATGCAGCGAGGAGGACCCGTCCTTGTATAACCGGGGGACGAAATTATCAACTTCCCTACGTGAACGGAATCAGTAGTCCGCGCCACTTGCCACTGCATCTTCCGAGCCCTCGTCACACATTGAAAGAAGGACAAGGGAAAATGCCGCTTGCTAGATGGGAGATAGTGCTTCTCACCATCCAATTTGAAAATCCACTGCCCTCTCCGGCTAGCAGCTGGTGATCGTTGTCTGGCGCTGCATCTCCGAACATAAAGCCGGGTTTCTGATAGATTCTTTGGTCAGAATCTTCAAGGGGAGCAGTTGTTAAGATGCTCCTCATGGTGCGCTGATCCCCAGCATGAATAAGTGCATCCCGAGCAGGAGCGCTTCGCTCGCTGAATAGTGAAGCCTGCCCTTGAAACTGCAGGCTGACGTTGCCATCCAGCCCCCTGGCTGTGCCAAAGAGACTATTCAGAGGACGAGGAGTATAGTTCACTGCAAAAACAAGGAGAAACTATGATTAGTTCATCGACCGAGGAGAGCTAAAACAAGAATGTAATTTTTTGTTAAAGCATAGCTTCGCTCTCCGAGCGAAGCTGGCCTAACAATAGCTTCGCCTCGAAGCTCAGCTTCGCAGCTGCAGCTTAACTCCGCAGTCCACATGAAGGCAGGATGCAGGGAAATATCTAAGTATTAGCTTCGCTCTGGAAGCTTGGCCTCAACGCGAAGGAGCCCCAAGAGCTAACTTCACCAGAAGAATACTGCTGCTTAAAAAATTATTTTTAGGGTATTAAAGTCCTTTTCCAACTGCGCTTCTAAGGCTAACTTCGCATCCTATCATCCCACAGGATGTGAACCGCCTAAAGGATAGCTTCGCTTGGAAGCTTGAAGAAGATACCCTTCGGTTCTAAGATTCCCAATCAAGAAATTAAGAGAAATTAAGGGACTTGAACTCCCTGAGATCATTCGATCACAATGGATCGTTCTAGATTCATTATGAGATAGCCGAAAGATTGGCTTTAAGAAGAGATGAAAATCTCTGAACAAAAGGGAAAGATCCCTACCCGCGATAGGTCGTTCGATGACCAGAGGAGGAGAAGGACCCTCCGTCGTAGAGGTTGCTACCTCTTTTCCTGCTCGTCTTTTGGGAGCCATTGGAGAACTGAAAAAGTTCTTGAATTCTCAAATGAAGAAGAAAGAAGAAGAAAGGGTTTGCAGTGCTCTAAAAATTCAAAGAGAAGTGGTGCCTCCTCTTTTAACCCGATCAGGCTTTTATAGGCTAATGATTGCCTAAGACTTCGCCTCCTCGAAAGGAGCGTAGGTAGTCGTTTCAAATTAATTTGAAACGGTGCCTAAGCGTCTTCCCAAGAAGCGCTGCTTCAGCCTCGCTAAGGGATAACTCCGCCGTGAGTCCAGCGTTGACTTAGCGCGACGCTTGAATAACTTCGCTGAGAAATGTGCCTTAGCTCCACTAAGCACATCTCTACCTTCGTGGAAATTCCGTGCTAGCTTTGCCAGAAACTGGCTCCTGACTTATTTGAAAATCTGTCTCCAACTTCGCCGGAAGTTTAGCTCCGCTGAGAGCTTCTAATTCCTCCTAAGAAAAAGACTTACCTAAAGCTAGTCCACTTCAGGTGTTCTCGAATCAAAAAGGAGAGAAACAAAGCAGATAAGCAGAAAGTAAACTTTTATTGATTCAAAAGGGAAGATACATTGATACTACTACATCAAGGTGTGTTTCTTGTAACAGAATCATTTGCTCCAAAGGCATACAAGTTGTCCTATCTTCTTCCAAGCTAAACTAACTGGACACGAAAGGCCTTCCTCCTGCACAAGGCCGTAATCCTTCGCATAATGGCAGATTTTGCCATCAAGAAGTTGGATCGTCTTTGATGAAAATTGGTAAAGGACTGGTTGCCACCAGAAAGCTGGATCTTCCGTAATCAAAATTGGCAAAGGAAGGATCTGAGACCTTACAGCTGACGCCCGCTTTCCCAAAGTGGATCATCTCGGATAAGCGACTGTCAGCCCCTTCTCGAAGTGGATCATCTCGGATAAGCGACTGCCAACCTCTTCAGGGAGCACCTATCAGCTGCCCCAGTTTGTTCCTCCTACTTAGGATTAAAGTTTCAACCAGAAGATCAAGAGGCAAGTCTCTGATCTCTTTCATCAAATCGAAAGACTGGCAGGCACAGTTCACTGCAACGCAAACTGGAAACAAGTTAGCAGTAATTCAAAGGAAAATGCAAGCATGATACGCTAAGTCAAGTTCTTTGGGCAAAGCAATTTATATCCGATCCAATTGCACTTTAAGGATTGATTTCAGTTAAGTAAAGGATAGCCTCGCTTGCACAGTGATGATGGGCTAGCTCAGCATAAGCCAAGTCCTAGCCTCGCCGATATGGCTAAGCCAGACTGATCCAGAAGGACGCAGTCTTGACCCCACCTATATGGCAAGACTGGCTCAACCTTGAAGAGACTAAGTCCTAATTCTTGCCTATGTGTCGAACTTAGCAGGCAAGCATGGAATGATCTTTCTTTGATCAAGTGAAAATGATAGCTTCGCTAAAGAAGCTGGGAAATAGGGCTGAAGACCTCCTCTGCAAATCAGTCAGATACAAAATGAAGAACAAGGGAAATCAATCCCTGAAGTAGCTGGTAAAGCAAAGGGAAGTAAGCTCCCTAAAGTTGGTAAAAGTCTCTGGATGACCAAAGCTCACCAGTTCTTGGCCGGTTAATGACCAGAGTGGGCACCCCAACTATTTCAGAGATCTGAGTATCCTTCTCTGAACAACCAGGAGATGTCATGAATGGACTGTTTCCTTGAAGAGGACTTCAAGTGTCCTATTTATAGGCCTCACGGCCTGATTGCACCGCCGCTGCTTCAAGCTTGGAAGCACGAGCGAATTTAAGGCATTCAAGTACTAAGCCTTGAGAAAGGGAATAGTCTCCCTAGGAAATGCGCGCAGAAGCAATGATCTTCCTCGTTAATGCAAGAGAGGTTATTCTAACTTCGAAAAAGGAGCAATCCTTCTCGAAACTAGCCAAAAGGCAGTTGGCCTTGGGAAGGGAACGATGTTCCAAAACCAATTGGAAGCGAAACTACTTCACGAAGCTACCCAGACGCGAAGCTACTCAGAATCACGAATCTACACGATTCTTCGGCGAACTTATTCCAATCCCGAAGCAGGATTGAAAGCGAAGCTGAACTCAACCACTATGGCGACGTTCATACTTCACATACCATCAATCAAAGCAATTCAAAGTATTTCGGAGTCTGAACTATTCCATTGCAGATTTTCAAAAACTTTGAAGGGGTCTTGTTGACACTCTAAAAAAGACAAGATTCCTGATTGGCCGGAACAATGTCTAAACTTGTTGACATTTACAAAAGACAAGTGATAGACAAGCTGACGACCAGTTCTGTACCCATCTCCGAGGGACAAATCAGCAACTTGGACTCTACTGATCCAGTGAAGCAGACTGTGAGCCCAGATTGTCTCTGAAGAGACCTAAGCATGTCTAAGATGCTAGATTAGCTCAACACTTAGCATCACATGAGCCCAAGGGGATAGCCTTACCTGAGAGGCTAAGTTTGTCCAACTTTGCCTTGGAGCCGTTCAAAGCTCCATCAGGAAGCTAACCTACAGCTTCGCCTGAAGTACTTAGTTAACTCCGCAGAGAGTTAGCTTCGTTTAAAGTCATACACAACCGCGCAGAAGGATGTTTGGTAGCTTCGCCACAGATGTTTATCTAGCTCCGCTGAAGAGCTTTCTTCTGACTTCGCCAGATGCTCCTTCCAGCTCCGCTGCGAGCTCGACGCGGCAGCTCCGCTGCGGGTCTTTTATGGTTACCTTTGACCAATTAAATCTCTAGATGAGATCAAATCTATTCAAGATCAGATCTAATCAGATCAAAGCTGAGATCAAATTTGGCAGTTGTTTACCATAATCTCTTGACTTTCCTAAAACAAGTAAAAGGATCATGGAAGATCTTTCAATTATTTGGAAAGAATCAAAACAGATCAGGAGATCGACGCTACCTGCTATTCCTAGTTTCGCAGAAGCTGATTCTAGCCTCACATCAAGGCTACTTTCCAGATTTAAACAGATTGACTCAATCTGTTTCCAGATTTTCAAGGGACAATTATATCCCTGTTCTCCCTATAAATAGCCCACAAGAGGCGCACAGAAAAAGAGAGAGGCGCACAGGCAGAGAGGATAACACACGCACAGAGAGAGGCAAAGGCACGGAGAGAGGCGCACAGGCAGAGAGGACAACACACGCACAGAGAGAGGCAAAGGCACAGAGAGAGGCGCACAGGCAGAGAGGACAACACACGCACAGAGAGAGACGGCTAAACAGAGATATATTCTCTTGCTTCCAAGAATTCAGAGAACTGCTTCTCAATCAGGGTGCTGATACCCTAAGATCCTTCCTCTCAAGGAATCTCCAGAATCAGGCGAGAAGGAATTCCCAAGTGGAAGCAGTTTGAGAAGTAACAAAAGGGTTCTACCAACCTTCTGTTCTCCGATTCCCCGAACCAGGCGAGAAGGGAATCCGATTGATCACATCGTCAAAGGGACAAAGTGGCCGCGCGCTGACCAGACTCCTATCGGCACACTTCTCCAGAATCTCAGAGGAGATCTACTTGTAATCTTTTTAGTATACTTGTAATTTAGCTCCTCAACCCCTTTTGTAAGTTTTCCACTTTGCAAAATTAATGAAAAACACCCCACTCCTGCTATGACATTCCCTCGTGGGCCCGTCGTTGATGCACCATTGAAGAAGAGCTGCCACACCTGTCCTTCGAAAGATGTCTGGGTCAGACAAACTTCAGCGACCTCGTCTGGGAGATCCTCATGAAGTTTGGTTGCTCTCGGATCTGGATGCTCAACCAGAAAATCTACCACTGCTTGTCCCTTCATGACTTTTTATGATAGGAATTGCATCTCATATTGGGAGAGAAATATGACCATTTTGCCAGTCGACCATTCAGCAACAATGGCTTTGTCATAAGCAACCTTAAAGGATTGACTTTTGATATGACATGTATGGTTTGGCCCATCAAGTAATGTCGCATTTTCTGGACGGCGAATACCAACGCAAAACATTCCTTTTCGATCTGGTTGTACCGATATTCGGCTCTGATCATAGTTCTACTCAAATAGTAGATTGCCTGCTCGTATTCCTGATCATTATTCTGGGCTAGCAAAGCTCCTAAGGAATGATCCATCGCTCGAACATATATTAGGAAAGGTTTTGCGAAAATCGGAGCTGTAAGGACAGGTGATTGCATGAGGTATCGTTTAATTTCCTCGAACACTTGTTGGCAAGCATCATCCCAAATGAATGAGACCCCTTTCTTTATTAATTTGGTGAAGGGTTGGCATCTTCCCGATAGATTTGAGATAAACCTCTGGATGTACGCTAATCGCCCTTGCAACCCTCTAAGCTTAGGTTTCTTGGAGGTTGCATCTCCTAGACAGCATGGACTTTATCTGGATCGAGGTGGATTCCTTGGATGTCACAATAAATCCTAAGAATTTACTACTGGCTACCCCCAGGAAGGACTTAGTGGGATTCATCTTCAGCTGATGCGCGCGCATGATGCCGAATACCGTCTTCAGATTTGCTATGTGATCGCCCTTGGTACGGCTTTTTACTGCAATGTCATCGACATAGTATTCTGCTATTTTGCGTATGTGCTCGTGAAAAATTGCATTCATAGCCCTCTAGTATGTTGCTCCCGCGTTTTTTAGTCCGAAGGGCATGACCGTATAGCAGTACACCCCCAGTGGCATCCTGAAAGATGTATGCTTTTCATCATCAGGGTACATCGTGATTTGATTGTATCTCGAGAATCCATCCATGAAGGACATCCGTTCAAACTCACACGTGTTGTCGATCATAACATCCGTGATTGGGAGGGAGAATTCATCTTTTGGACAAGCCTCATTTAGATCGCGAAAATCAATACAAACTCAGATCTTCCTATTTTTCTTGGTATCAAGGACGATATTGGCTACCCAATCGGGGTGCTGTTCCTCCCTGATGAAGCCAGAGTCTATAAGCTTTTTGACTTCCGACTGGATTGCTTCCATTATTTCTGGACGAAACTGTCGCTGCTGCTGTCTGACTGGTTTCGCGTCTGAATTAACGTTGAGTGATGCATTGCCACTCGAGGATCAAGCCCAGACATATCCTCGTAATTCCAAGCGAAGACATCTACATACTCCCGCACAAAAGATATTAGATCTTCCTTCTTTGAGGGTGATAAGCTTTCACTTATAAAGATGGGCTTAGGATTAGCCTCATCTCTCATATAATCTGGGTGACCTTATCCTCTGTGGGTGGTTCACGTTGTTCGAAGCGAATATCTCAGAGAGTATTTATGTGTTTGATCTAAGGATCTGTATCCAACTGAGTCATTTCTTCATCTCCATCTTCTAGGTGGCTTGTTGAAACCATGTTTACTGAAAGTTCTTTGAAGATGTTACCAATATTGACATCTGACTCCCATGATGATGTGCCTGACGAGTGATTACGATATAATGACCCTTCAGACTCAGCGGCTGACGGGATTGGAGTTGACACATAGCCCAACCCCCTGCGAGTTCGATGATAATAATCAGGGGTCTTCCCTTTTGGAACGAAGGATCGAAGCAGTGTTCTCCTTCATTTGCCAAGGTTTAAGCCAGGACCCTTTGTTAAATCATACCCCATGTTTGTACGCGCCGGAAAAAAGGGAAAGAAGTCTTTACTGTAAAATTTTCCTTGAATCAGATGAAAAAATTACAACAAAACTGCTTTTTCCTTCCAGTTACAAGGGAGGGAGGATGTTGAGTCTTGAATCCTCCCTTTGTTTAAGGCTGGGTTCTTCGTGTGGCGGTGGAGAGTGAATCTTGTTCTCCGTTGACCGGATGACCATCGGGATCGTCAGGGAATCTTCTCTTTGGCTGATAGAGGGAGTAGCACAGCTCTGTCTACCAAAACTCTCAAAGAGAAGGTAGGCAAAGAGCAGCTTGTACGCAGCAAGCTTGACGAAGAGTTGAGCTCTCTCCTGTCTCGGTCTGTCTCTCTCTGTGATCTTCTGATGCCAGATGCCTTTCTGATCGCCCTTGTCTATCCCCTCTCTTCTCTGATTGCCGACCTCATAGCAACTGAGGCTATTTATAGAGGTCCTAGGGGGTGAACGTGCCCCCTAAAAATGCTCCACGATGAGGGGCCAACTTTCCCACTTCCCCGCTATGTGGGCGGTGACTGGCCCAATAACCAGGGCGGTTATAACCGAGGCGCGAGACGCGGGTGTCGAGTCCACGCGTCTTGAGGTTGAGACGCGGGTGTCGAGCCCACGCGCCTTGATGTTGAGACGCGGGTGTCGAGCCCACGCGCCTTGATATTGAGACGCGGGTGTCGAGCCCACGCGCCTTGATGTTGAGACGCGGGTGTCGAGCCCTCGCGCCTTGGTGCTGAGACGTGGGTGTCGAGCCCTCGCGCCTTGGTGCTGAGCCTTCGCGTCTTGGTGCTGAGCCTTCGCGTCTAGAACTTGAAACTCTGCTTTTTAATGGCTTGTCTTTTAGTGATTTTTAGACAGCCTACAGAACCCCCTCCAAAGTTTTCGATATTCCGCAGTTAAATGGGACGGATTTCGAAATACTTTGGATTTTGGCTGAATTCACCTCTATGACTGGACTGTTAATGCTCTGGGTTTGATCTTATCTGGAGTTGGTCTTCGTGAGTGTACTGTTGAACTCTTTGAGGCCACCAGAGTTGATCATGTTGAGTGTCTAGATACACAGTCTAAACCTCCCCGATTGCTTTTAGTCTGTCATGGACGCGCTTTAAGCCAGGAGTGGACGATCGTCTGCTTGTGCCAGTGTATTGTTGAACTGATTTGCAGAAGCAAGGACTGAACGCCAGTTCTTTTTGAAGAGCAGAGATAGTACTGCTTTACAGACGCGACTTTCATGGGGTGCGTCTTTTGGAAATGAAAAACGCGACTGATCTTCCATAAAGCAGACGCGATGTTCAGCCGGGCTGGAAAGACGCGAACTTCTTAGAGAGACGCGACTTTTTGAATGCATTTATGGCGGTGATGACGGGGCATGTCCATCGAAGAGACGCGACCGTCGGGTGCGAATCCGTGCCATGTCATGATTGCACTGCCAGTTGGCCTGGGGAACCGACGGGATTTCACCTTTTGGCGCGCGGATTTCCCGGTTCATTAAATGATCTGTTCCACGTGTCAAGCGATGACTCGCTGCAGAGTCATGGAGCATGATCTTCGCGAATCATCAAAAATGATTTCTTCCACGCGTCAAGCGATGACTCGCTGCAGAACTAATCGAGCCACGCGCCGCGTATCTTCGCGAATCCTTGTGCCTATAAATGGCAACAGTCAGAGAGATACCTCTTCTTCTCCGAGCGCATTTGTTTTTAAGAAAAAGAGTTCTTCTTTCTCTGTTCATCTCCATTACTGGATTTTTAATCACCAATGGCACCTAAGACCAAACCACCGCATCCTCTTCCAGAGCGACCGTCACCGAGGCCCAGAGGGGCGGTTCCTCCGCGCAGGAAGTCTCTTTCCCAGGTATAACGCCGTTTAGGCTTGAACTTCATCATTAATGGGAGTTCATGGAACCCCAAAAAGATATCTTTTGGAGGAGAACCATTAACACAGAAAATAAACTGTGTTTGATTCTCAGACACGGCATTGGTTCATAGGGACTTAGGTAGAACTAAGTCCTTTTGATGAGACGCGGCGTCAATCATAGGGAGACGCGGTCATCAGTTCATAAGAACTCAGATAGAACAAAGTCCTTTTGATAAGACGCAGCGTCAATCCATATGGAGACGCGGCGGCGTCAACTCGCAGAGAGAAGCGCGGCTTTGAGTAACGCTAGTCTGTCCTGCCAATGAAGACGCGACTCGAGCGGTCGCGAGGGACGCAACCTTGTGTATTTTCCCCTTAATCTCAGAATGGACTAAGTCCTTTGCTGAGTCAAGTGCTTTCCCTTAAAATGGGCCCTGTTTGCTGAAAGGACGCGACTCATTCTGAAAAAGGAGACGCGGGTTCCAGGACGCGGTTTTCCCATCTACGTATCGATGTAACTTTCAGACGTTACATGCGGCCTGACATAAAGATTTTATGAGATCTTTGAACGTCAAGTCTTCACTGACGATTGGGAAACCGGGTCATCCGTTGTTTCCCGAAGCAGTTGTCCACGCGTCGGTTCCTCATTGGACTCAGGCGTTAATGCCTTTTAATACAAAACCGGCGCTGGCGGTTTGAGACCAACGCCTGCGACGGTTCCCGAAGCAACGTTCCACGCGTCAGACTCCTATTGGACTTTGACGGTCGTGCGGTCATTAAGGCCGACGGTTTTGATTAATGAACCATTAATGACAGCTATCAGGGCTGCCTATAAATAGGGGTTCCTCTCTCCCTTTAACAGTCCATACTGTGTTCTTTTTGAGAGCGAGTGCTCTGAGAGTTTCTGCCTTCCCCCTTCAAAGGACTTCACCAGGGGTTGCCTCCATGGATGAAGGTGACCCAGAGCTTTCATGCTTCTGTTTGGTCTCTTCAGAACAAAGTGTCTCTCTGATCACCTTCCATGTCCATATCTCTGATGCAGAGAGTTAAACTCTTGACAGAGGCCTCTGCTGGTATGCCGTCCCGACTTGCCGTGATGTTTCTAGTCCACCCAAGTTTGCACTTTGGCATCACCATCATCTGGATTTCCTCATGAAGTCTGAGTTGGTGCATTCCTTCTGGAATTTGCGCCGCCGACTTAAACTTCGCTGGACGCGAGTACAGAAGTCTTTGGCGCTTGAAGCTGACTTTGCTCATGAAGCTCGCGTTTTAAGGCCACTGACTTGGATGAATTCCAACTCGGGCCGAAGGTTTCAGACCCGAATTTTGCAACCCCTGTTCCCTCGACAGGGAGATGGCAATTTTCGGCGTCTGAGTCCTTTCGCGTCTTGTGTTTTCGGCGCGGGCGCCGAATGAGACCGCGTTTGAATCCTGTGTGTGGCACAGTTTTGATTCGCGTCTGCTTCTGTTGACGTGGTATTTTGACTCACTGCGCGGGCTCATTCCCGTGTCTGAAGTCTTCGACAATAGCCGCGTCTGTCACTTAGTTTTCTTTGTTGAAGTATACTAAGTTTCAGATTTTCTAACCCCCTTGTTTATTCCTTGTAGGTAGGCTTGATTGTCCTTTTTCAGGTTCGCTGGGCTCCCGGAAGAATATTCCGGTCGGCGAACTCGTTCGATGTTCATCTACAAGGGAAGAAGTCATGGTCCTCGTCGTCTACAAGGGAAGAAGTCATGGCCCTTGTCGGGGACTTAACCCTCGCCAAGATCTCATTGGACGCGACGCACCAGTCATGCCTGCTGGCAAGGGATGGTCAGGGTAAGGATGGCGACGAGGGGGTTACGGTGGATATAGTGGTGGTTAGCATCCCCTTCCTCTCTCACCCCAGAAAGTGACATCGAGGACTCTCCATGTCTGCTGGATGGCCTGCTGGGGAAAGAGTTGCTCAGAATGAAGGGTTGCAGGGCTTTCTGCTGCCACCGACTCTCAAGAACACCATTGCTCTTAGCT
Source organism: Agave tequilana (assembly GCA_038442645.1). Classification (NCBI taxonomy): domain Eukaryota; kingdom Viridiplantae; phylum Streptophyta; class Magnoliopsida; order Asparagales; family Asparagaceae; genus Agave; species Agave tequilana. Next base: position 5,803 of record JAVJIF010019587.1, on the reverse strand, counting down.
TAGTCAGCTAGGGCTCTTTCGATGTTCACGTCATGCACCATAGTGCAATCGGCTCCAACTGTCGCCACAGTTTGGCGCTTTTCCAGACATCGTGCACAGGGAATCAGATGCGGCTTCAAGGATGAGTACGGCCTCTGAGAGAGAGAGGGACTTCTTTGTACTCCTTAATTGTAACACTCAATCTTATTGTATAAGAGAGCGTTTTGTATCACTTTCATAAGGCTGAATATAAATAAAAGTGACATTTTTCTTCCTGCCTCTTTCATTGTCTTGAACTTTTTGTCTTCAGTTAGACTCATAGAAGCGAAGAATCTTTGACTTTGTCAAATTATGATGATAATCTTAATAAGTCAAACTTTGTAGGGAAAGATCCTATTCCAGGAACTCTCACAATACTGTCAGAGGTGTAATATTAACTTGACAGAGATGAAATAATTTTTGGTGGACCTGCCACTTTATAAGAGAAAGCGACAAGTAGAATTGGTATCCCCAGGGAGGGTGAACTTTCATCAAGTGTTTGGGATTAACTTGATTGAGCTCAGCTGGGGATTTGATGGAAACACTGTTGATGGTGTAGTATTAACCTAACAATGTTTTTAGGTAAATTGTTGTTTTGTTGATGAGAATAACAAGTGAGACTAGACTCGGGGGAATCTAGGAAGTTTGTTACCGTTAGAGGTGTGATATTAACTTAACGGGTTGAAAGTGGTCTTGTCAGAAGTGTAATGTTAACTTGACAAGGATGTGAGTCAGAGGTGTGATATTAACTTACTCAGAAGTATCACTGTCATAGGTGTAATGTTTAACTTGACAGTGAGGGTAATGCTAGAGGTGTAATGTTGAACTTGGCATTGGTCATCTCGGCTTGTATGAGGAAGTCCGAGGGAAAGTCATGGCCATAGTGTATTGTTTAACTTAGCAATGACTTGATGCTAGAGGTGTAATGTTAACTTAGCATCATCCATTCAGCTTCGATATGGAAGTCTGAAGAAAAGTGACTGTCAGAGGTGTAATATTAAACCTGACAGAAACCTGATTACTGTTTAGAGGTGTGGTGTTAAACTTTAACAGTAATTTGTCAGAGGTGTAGTATTAACTTGACAAAGATTGACTCATGATAAGAGCAAATTGAAGACCTGTCATTCTATTGGTGAGAATTGACAAGTGAAAATTTGAAGTGCCAGAGGTATAGTGTTAACTTGGCAAATTTGAAAGTTTGATACTCCGTGTAGCGTTGACAAACAAAATTTGTACTCGACAAGGAATATTGAAAAGTTTCCATTACCAGAGGTATAGTGTTAACTTAGTAATGGTTGTATTTTGTAGACCTACCATTCTGTGGATGAGAATTGGTAAGGGATTTTGGAGGAAAGAGTGGAGCCAAGTCCACTTAGGATTTTTAGCAAACCTTCAGCTATCAACGGATTTGAGGTGCCTTTACCAACTACCGTTTGAGTTGGGCTAGCCATGCTATTCCCCTCAGCATGATGAGTTGTCGAAGACTTATGTTGGGCTTAGAAGCCAACATTTTCCTCTATCCTTAGCCGTCGGGGGCGTCGGATGTTATAATGAAGAAATTCTTCTTACTTTGATCAGAGGTGTACTTTTAACTTGATCAGCGGAAGAATACCATCTAAGGATAGTTCTTCAGGAACCTGCCATTGATCGACATCATGAGTGTATCGCCATTTGAGGTTATGAGGCAATATGACCCATTTGAGTAGACTGACTCTACTACAAATGGTCCTTCCCATTTGGGTTAGAATTTTCCTTTTGTCTTGTGCGTCATTACAATGGGTCTTCTGACGGCTAAGACAAGATCGCCTTTCTTGAAAGTTCGCATTTAACTTTCTTGTTGAAGGCTCTGGTAATACGAGCTTGGTAGAGCTCGATTTGTTGTTGGGCCTGCAGACGTTTATCATCTAAGGCCTCCAGTTCCTAGAGTCGCTGTCGATGCTTCTCCTCTGTTGTCATCTCCGCTGTCAAGGCGACGCGTAGAGATGGAATTTGGATTTCCAGTGGGAGCACGGCTTCACACCGTATACCAAAGAAAATGGCGTAGCTTTAGTCGGGGTTCGCACAGTTGTGCGGTAAGCCCATAAGCATTCACCCAACTTGTCGTCCCAGTCTCGTTGACTTTTCGAGACGAACTTCTTGAGAAGCTTGCCAATAGTCTTGTTGAAAGCTTCTGTGAGGCATTATCGGCAGGCAGGATAGTATGCCGTTGAGGACACACTCTGGATTCTAAACTTAGCGCAGAATCTCTGGAAAGCCTGGCTGATGAACTGAGGTCCATTGTCATGGACGATTCACCGAGGTACACCGAAACGGTAAATAACGTGATGTTTCACGAACTTGATCACGTTAGACGATTTTACCTCCTTTAAGGGATGGCTTCGGCCCATTTAGAGAAGTAATCGGTTATTGCCAAAATAAATCGATGTCCTTTTGATGATGGTGGGCTGATAGGGCCAACCACATCCATCCCCCACATTTCAAATGGCCAGGTAGAGGTTGTAGAGTGGAGATACCCTGGTGCTTGATGGATGAAATCGCCATGCACTTGGCAAGCGTGGCATCTTTTAGCATAGGTGACGGCGTCGGCAACCATCTTGGGCCAATAGTAACCCAATCTTTGGAGTCGATGTGCCAGTTTTTGGGCCAGGTTAATGGGCTCCACACATACCGTCGTGGGCTTCTCTCAATACCTCTTGGGCTTCTTTTGGTGAAAGGCACCGGAGTAAGATCCCGTCATGTGATCGACGATACAATGTTCGCGTAATCGCATTATAATAGAATTTGGGGGCTTTCTTTCGAATGGCAGCCGCCTCTTTGTGTCTTCAGGGAGAATGTCGTATAAGACAAAATCAATGTAGGGGAATCGCCAGTCTTTAAGCTCTGGACCGGTTGACAATTTCAGTGCTTCTTTGCCTTGACAATCTCCCTTTGACTCCTGATAGCCCTCGAGAGCATTTCTCGGGCAATACAGGTCGTGGCTGTAGACGAATATCTTCTCCATTGCTCCGGCTGGAAGAGCTAAGGAGGCCGCGAGGGATGCGAGTGCATCCGCGTGCGCATTTTGCCTGCGCGGTACATGGTCGATGTAGAAGCTTGTAAATCCCTCGGCCATGCGGATAGTTGCGTTGTGGTAGGGTACTAGGTCCTCATGTCTGACTTCGTACTCCCCGCGAACTTGGCTGACGATGAGTTTAGAGTCGCCGTATGCCTCGAGATTTTTAACGCCAATCTCATCGGCGAATTGCATCCCAATCAAAAGAGCGTTGTACTCCGCCACATTGTTGGAACAAGGCTCAGTTAATGAGACAACTCGGGGAATCACATAATTTGTGGGGATACGAGTACTACTCCTACCCCCACTACTACGTGTCCCCTTTGGGCCTGTTCTTGATGCACCGTCGAAGAAAAGTTGCCATACTTGACTTTCGAACGATGTCTGAGTCAGGCAGACTTCAGCAACTTCATCTGGGAGATCCTCGTAGACTTTGGCTGCCCTCGGATCTGGGTGTTCAGTTAGGAAATCCGCCACTGCTTGTCCCTTAATGGCCTTTTGTGGTAAAAAGTGCATCTCATATTGGGAGAGCAATATGGCCCATTTTGCCAGCCGGCCGTTTAATAATGAAGGTTTAGTCATAAGTAACCTCAGGGGGTTGACTTTTGATATGACGTTTATAGTTTGGCCTACCAGATAGTGCCGCATTTTCTGAATAGCGAACACTAATGCAAACATTCCTTCTCGATCGGGTTATACTGATGTTCGGCTCCGATCATTGTTCTACTCAGATAGTAGATTGCTTGCTCTCGTCCTTGATCATCATTCTGAGAGCTAGTAGAGCTCCCAAAGAATGATCCATTGCCCGGACGTATACCAGGAAAGGCTTTCCGGATACCGGAGCTGCAAGGACTGGTGTTGGGTGAGGTATTGCTCGATTTCCTCGAACGCTTGTTGGCAAGCGTCATCCCAAATGAATGAGACACCCTTTTTCATTAACTTAGCGAAGGGTTGGCATCTTCCGGAGAGATTTGAGATAAACCTGCGGATGTACGCCAATCGTCCCTGCAATCCCCTGAGTTCTTTGAGATTTCTCGGGGGTGCATCTCCTGGATAGCGCGGACCTTTTCCGGGTCCAAGTGAATTCCGGTGGATGTTACAACAAATCCTAAGAATTTACCACTGGCCACCCCCAAGAAGGACTTTGTGGGATTCATCTTCAATTGATGAGCCCGCATGATGTCGAAGACCACCTTCAGGTCCGCTATGTGATCACCTTTAGTGCGGCTCTTTACCGCGATGTCATCAACATAACATTCCACTGTTTTGAGTATTTGCTGATGGAAAATGGCGTTCATGGCCCTTTGGTATGTTGCCCCTGCATTTTTCAGTCCGAAGGGCATGACGGTGTAGCAATATACCCCTAGAGGTGTCCTGAAGGAGGTATGCTTTTCGTCATCAGGATACATTTTGATTTGATTGTATCCTGAGAATCCGTCCATGAAGGACATTCGTTCGAATCCACAAGTATTGTCAATCATGACATCTGTGATCGGCAATGGGAATTCGTCCTTGGGGCAGGCCTCGTTTAGATCGCGGAAGTCCATGCAGATCTGGATCTTCCCGTTCTTCTTGGCGACGGGGACGATGTTGGCTACCCAGTCGGAATGTTGTTCTTCCCTGATGAAGCCAGAATCAATAAGTTTTCTGTTTTCTGATTGAATTACCTCCATTATTTCTGGACGAAACCGTCGCTGCTGTTGTTTGACGGGTTTTGCGTCCGGATTGATGTTGAGGCGGTGCATAGCCACTTGAGGATCGAGTCCTGGCATGTCCTCATAATTCAGGCGAAGACGTCTATATACTCTTGTACAAGAGATATTAGATCCTTCTTCTCCGAAGGTGACAGGCCGTCACTTATGAAGATGGGCTTAGGGTTAGCGTCATCTCCTAGGTTGATCTGAACAACCTTGTCTTCTGTGGGTGGCTCACGCTGTTCAAAGCGAGTGTCCCAAAGAGCGTTTAAATGTTTGATCCAAGGATCTGTATTAGATTGGATCATTTCTTCATTTCCATCATCCAGGTGGCTTGTCGAAACCATGTTCACTGAAAGTTCCTTGAAGATGTTGCTGACACTGACATCTGACTCCCAAGATGATGTGTCTGAAGAGTAATCGTTACTCAACAATTCTTGAGAATCGGAGGCTGATGGGACCGGAGTTGATACATAGCCCAACCCCCGGCGCTTCCAATGATAATAATCAGGGGCCTTCCCTTTCGGCACAAAGGATCGAAGCAGCGTCCTCCTTCCTTTGCCGAAGTTCAACCCGGGTCTGTTGGTCAGGTCGTACCCCATGCATCTCATCATTTTGAGTGCTTTTGGTTCATAATGACCGAACTGAGGGGATTCCTCCTCGCCTTCCGATTCTTCGCGGGGCGTTGGTTCAGACGAGATTCGCCCAAAAAGAATTGGTTTTTGGCCTTTCCGTCTTGCTGGAACCATAAATATAGATTCTTGCGCATTACCATTATCTTGGTATGTCTCGAAGGACGACTTCACTGGTACATGCAACGATGCCAAAGCATCTATTACCGACCAGGGGTCATCGTCTACTTCGGTGCTAGTGTCTGATGGTACTGAATCAGAAACAAACACAGAAAAATACGCAAAATCTAAATCTTCATTAATATACCAACCGCCTACATCGTAGGTGGTATTATCAACATCGAGCTTATTAGTGCTCTTTACAAGTGGTTCTAACTCCCACAGGCACTCTTCTTTCTCGGGCTCGG